>JAYJMH010006909.1:0-25418 GCA_036873815.1 Phacellophora camtschatica
AATATCTTACAGTAATATTATTATTATTACTTTCTTAGGATAATATCTCACGATAATATTATTATTTATTCTTACTTTGGATAATATCTTACAGTAATATTATTATTATTACTTTCTTAGGATAATATCTCACGATAATATTATTATTTATTCTTACTTAGGATAACATCTTACCCCATGCATCCCATGTGCAATTTTTCAGTTCAGTGAGGTCACATACTTTATGCTCTCCTGTAAAAAAACAATTTGGCATTTTAATTTTAATTTGAGCGAAATGGGGGTTTAGATATGAATTTGCAATATGCAATATTTACGTAATAGGTACTAAAACTGTAACGCCAACTAATCTACATAAAAAATTACAGAATATGCAATGCACATAAAAGATTAGAAACAATAAATAATTTAAAAAAATGATAAATAATATAAAGAAATAACCGTAATTTTTCAATATACCTACTATAAAAAGGAACAGTTTACAAGTATGTTGAATTTATAAAAGTAAGCTATAATATGTACATTGACTCCATGGAGACTATCTGAACAGTATTTTTATTAGCCCCCATCCTGATGGTATTAATATGCTATATTTGAAGTTTTTCATATGTTAAGCATATGCATATCTTGCTTTTTCTTTGGTCATTCAACAGAATTTAATTAGGCCCCCGTCGAATAAACCCTCCCCTCGAAATAGCCCCACCTAAAAGCATCATGAAATAAACTGTCCCTGGAAGGGCTAATTCTAGGATTTACGGTAGAATGAATGAAGATTATTGATGATTTTGATAGTGATGATTTTATCAACATACCTGGCATAAAACTATCGATACATCCACATTTTTTGACTACATAATTTGTTAATTTGTCCACCCAACAGAGATGTTGTGAGTATGTATCATAGTGTGTCAAATTCAAACTTCCACATTTTGTTTTAAATGGCTCTTTCAAGTTTTTTCTCTGTGAATAAAAAGTTACGAATCATTACTCATTTTAGAAATATTGGCAATATTATTATATTGAATAATAGTTATATTAGTTAAGTTACTGAATCAAAACCAGTCTCATGCGAAGGAGCAGCCGATCTGCTCGCAGGCTTCTATTGCAGAAAGGAACGATTAATGAAAGAGAAGCTACACCAAAGTAGATTTATGAACAAAAATAAGTTTTACATCGTAGAGTTTCTCTTGGTGCCAGTAGGGGCATAAGGGATCGCCAGTTTGCGTTAAACATGGTTTTCTTCTCTCTGCTAAAAGCAAATTAAAACAAAAACAGTGTCCGACTAACAACATGGAAAAGTTCCTCCTCAACAATTTGAAAAGTTCTTCCTTGGAAAATAACGTCTCTGTTCGAAGAGAAGAAGGTTGGGCTAAGGTTTTGTTAAATAAAATTACAATTGACTTGATGAAAGATGAAAGCTACCACACAGGACACACAAGAAAACATTGCGAACAAAAAGAAATTGGCTGACTATGGTTCCTTATCCAAATTATCCAAATTTTATTTTGCTGTGATTGCTTTCACCTTTCTTATATTTTCCCAGTGTTGGGGGAACTAGACTTGCTACAATCGTCGCATTATGCATGTGGGAACCAGTTTCAATAATTTACAAGCAATGGTAAATCACGTGGTCTTTTCTCATTTTCTCGACTCGATCTCCTTTACCAGATTACAAAGGCTGCTTCGCAGCAATAAAAGAAAATTTATTATCATTTTATTCATAGCCAATTTTTGAGATAAAATAAATCTTACCTGTACTTTTTTAAATTGAAAGGAAGCAGAATACACTTACAACTCTTTTCGCAATTTCTATATATGTCATCGTTCCAGGGGCTAGTAAGATTCCTTCTGTCTTGATCGGAGTTTGGTCCTGGCCATGGACAACAACTTTCATCCCTGCCTCTTGTGTATCAAAGTAGTCATAGTGTTCTATGTTGAATCTCATTGTGATTGCATTTTTTATCCCAGTTCTGTTGACGGAAATGATCTTCCCTGTGTTGCCAGAATTGAACGTGTAACAGTGCGTTGTCCCTGTGCTATCATAATACATCGAAAAGTCTGACGTATTGTATTTTTGTTCTCCAAATGAAACTTCCAGCAGCATATCTGCCAAGCGATGGTTTGCATTATTGACCGTGTCTCTGTATTCTGAACCGTTCAATTGCCCCACCTCTCCTCTGAACATACGGGCAAGTTTGGTGTTTTCAATTATAGATTTTCTGAAATCGTCTTTATTGCAAACTGATATTGCTGGAAAGTTCATAGAACTCGAATCAAAATTTAGGCTCGTTGTCGTACTCATGGGATACTCGTAGAATTGCTGTATACTTTGGTAAATCTTTTCTCCAACATATATGACCGAAGATATAAGAATTAATGTCCAAATGATTCTTCGAACCAAATGTTTTTTGTCAAAACAAAAATGAAGTCCGTGAAGGGTAGAATCAGACAAAAAGTTTTCGAATTGTTCTTTATTTCGTTTCTTTTTTCTTCTTTGTTCCATTTTGTATGCTTTATCTGGAATCCCTGAAAACAGATAAATGTATAATGTACGTGTTCTACTTCCAATCTTTTTTTGCCTGAGTTTTTTGTGCTGTATGCAGCCTTACTCTTCTGGCAGTTTTAAATGTGGAAATTTATGTTCTGACGTAGAACTGAAAAGAAAATAGTTTATCCTTTCATTTGATTGGTTTTTGATTCAAATAAATGCCTTCTAATTGGCTAAACGACTGACAATCGACAAACTGGATTGAAGTTAAATCACGTTTTTATCTGTCTGTGTGTCAAATCTGCGATGAAACCGTGGGTTAAAGGAATCGAAATGTTTGTTCCAAACTGGACTAAAGTTAAATCATGTTTTCATAATTGTGTCAACTCAGCTGATTTCGCGATCAAACCATGAGAATATATCATGGTGGAGATAAAATAGCTTATCGTTTTAAAGTCAAATAGATGCCTTCCGATTGGCCAAGCAACTGACAATCAACAAACTGGATTGACGTTAATACCTGTAAACACACTTGCTACACAGATTACAGGAGGCCCAATCGCGGAATATTTGCTCAAAAAATTGAATACAAATGAAATTCTTACCGCAAATGGTTGATTATTTATCTCTGGGTCTTCCCTTGCATCCAACTCAATGACTTAACCTGCCGCTATGACAACATCGGCCTGTCAATTCAATGCAACCATTATGTTGCTGTTGTTGCACTGTAAAACGCAACATTATCGGTTGTGTTTGTGATGAATATAATAAAGAACAAAAACCAAAATCAAAAAGCTAATTAAAAATTAAAAAAATACTAATCAAAAAGCTAATCAAAAACCTTCGCTCCTTGTTCTTTATTATATTCATCACAAACACAACCAATAATGTTGCGTTTTACAGTGCAACAACAGCAACATAACGGTTGCATTGAATTGGCAGGCCGATGTTGTCATAGCGGCAGGTTGAGTCATTGAGTTGGATGCAAGGAAAGACCCAGAGATAAACAATAAACAATTTGCGGTAAGAATTTCATTTATATTCAATTTTTTGAGCAAATATTCCGCGATTGGGCCTCCTGTGCACAGATATGAGAACAAAACATTTCTGTTCCTTTAACCCATGGTTTTACTACTCACAAACACAAAATATTTTTCTTTAAAAAAGAATGAATGGACATAAAATTCAGCTCATCTGAAAATAAATTAAAATTCTATTCAAATTTAACAAATAATCCCATTGAATGTCCAATGACAAAGGAGCTTTTGAATTTGATTGGCTGCCTATTTATAGATGCGGCGTCTCGCCACTTTCATATCCATTGATTCTCTTTAAATTGAACGATAAACATGTAATAAGATGGTTTCAAAGTGTGCAGATAAAAAAGGGGAACCGGACATCACTGTCATTACCAGGGTATCGGACATCGTTATCATGCCTTGCTTCTGCATAATCTGCTGATGCCGATTTTCTCCAGTTGATGATTTTCCACATTTTTTGAAAATTTCTCAATTTTCTGTCTGCTATCTTCAAAATACACCTAAAAGAGAATTTAGACTTTTAAACTTATAATTCTTCGGGAAGATACTTTTGAGAAGAAGTGCAAAATACAATAGATCCCAGCTATTAAGAAACTGGATATTTGGCTTTAGCCTCATTGTTTATCAAATCATTATATTGCTCTTCTATTGTTCTCCTAATGATTTTGAGCCTCCCTTTCTTAATTTGCAGTGAGTTAAAGTATTAAGAAACTGGATATTTGGCTTCAGCCTCATTGTTTATCGAATCATTCCATTGTTCTTCTGTTGTTCTCCTAAAGATTTTGAGCCTCATTTTCTTAATTTGCAGAGAGTTAAAGTACAATGCTTGCCTAAAGTCTTGGAACACTTAGAGATATTTCCATCTTTTGTAATGAACTATTCCCCTCCCCCCTGAACAATGTTGTTGTATTACAAGTTCTACGGCATTTATGATGGAAACGGTGATTGGTTTGGAAACGGTGATCAGGAACATTGTTTTGGGGGGAGGGGGTTTTCCATCGGGCTGTCATAGGCACGGAAAGTATAATTGTACTATTATTTCTAAGCATTGTAGATCACAGCTATTAAGAAAATGGTTATTTGGCTTCAGCCTCATTGTTTACCGAATCATTCCATTGTTCTTCTGTTGTTCTCCTAAAGATTTTGAGCCTCATTTTCTTAATTTGCAGTTTCTTGACAGCGGGGATCTACTGTACCAGATGACCCTAATAAATTCTTCAAAGGTTTGGAAAACATTCGATTTTGTTACCAAGATTAAAAAATAATTTTTAGCAATCACGGGAAAGACTAAATTAATTTGAAAAATAATTGTTATTTCGAAGAAGAATATTATGTTTGTAACATTTAATTATAAATATTAACGATAACAATGAGGGACGTTTCGATGTCATCTTAACATGATTTTCAAGCTAAATGAAATAAGAGGCGTTGTTTGTATATATAGAAAAATAAACAATAGAGATATTTTTTATCATGTGGTGAGAATTTTGGCGGTTCAAATGATTGGCGCCAAAAAGACTAAGTGAAGAATTTGGCGGCTATGGGATCTGACTGCTTGTTCAATTTTGGCTTCAAATTTTCAAAAATTAATTGTTATTTCGTAACGTAAAAGATAGCAATGTAATTACAGCCTGATAAACCTACTTTTGAGCTATGCTTTTCAATAACTTTGTAATTCTGGCCAAATAGGATGTTTTAGTTGCATGTTCTATAAGCAACTGCTTTATCAGCAACTGATTGAAGTCCGTTTGAAAATTACGCAGCCCATCTTCTGAGATAAGATAGAAGTAGGCAACTTACGAGAGACAAGTAAGAAATTGTTAGTAAATTGCACTTGGAGCAAGCTCAGCTCTCGTATTGCATCACTTTTGCCGTGAAAGGGATTGTCTAAACCACTACTATTTTCAAATACACTATTTTCAATTATTATTTAAGCCAAGTACTAAATATCTAAGCTACCATTTCCACAACTTGATTTCCAAAGTTTGTCAGGAAATTAAGCAACTTCAGTATTACCCAAAAACTTGTTATAAAAGAAAAGTATGTACTATTATTTCGGATTTTAATTCTGAAATTTGCAACAGCATCAAGTGATGGAAATAACAACAAAAATAGAAGATTTTATCATTCAGAACCACATGATGGCATGCATCAACAAACGTTTACCTTCACTGCTTTTAAGTTATTACCACAATACAAGGTGTCCCAAAAAACATGCATGTTTGTAAAAATGTAAAAAACGTCCACGTTTGTAAAAATGTGAAAAATAAACAGGTAAATAAATTGGGATAAATTTTGTTTATTGTTAATAACGGGACGCCAACTTAAATTTTGATTTATTGCCTGGTCAGATTGGATGAGTGCTTGTGGAGTTACGTTCTTGTCTGGTCAGATTGGATGAGTGCTTGTGGAGTTATTTTCTAATATTTTAAGGAAATGTGAATCTATGATGGAAATAATTGCATGCATACTGAACTTTTATATTCAAAATCATTTGTTTTGACATTTGCGAGAGGTTTAACATAGGATTCCTTATTTCCACATTTAAACAAATTTGCACTTCACCATTTATATCATGGTTTACCATAGAGGGTCGTACAGGGGTACCAGGGAACAAGGGAACGGGGGCTTTTTTAACAGGGAACATGGGAATGTTTTATTATGTATATTCCAGGGAACATTCTATATTTTATAATGGAACACGAGAGCGTGAGCATATTTAGGAAGGAACACGGGAATCTGACACCCCCCCTGCACGACCCTGGTCATAGTGTTTGTTTCAGCTTCCATTCCACTCAAATTTTAACTTTCAATGCTCGTAACTCCATAACTGCTCAGCAAATTCCAATGGGAAATGTATCGAAATTTAAGTTATGACCATGGCATTGAAAACACAACAAACTGAGAGCCTGTTATTTTCCTGTTTATTTTTCATATTTAGACAGAATTTACCACGTTTTTGGGACACTCTGTGGTAAGTATCGTGATAAATAATTTGACCCCCTTCCTCTACATAACTGCTTAAAATTAATTTGAATTGGTGACAAAATCAAATTTTGCAAATTTTCGAACTCATGAACATTTTTCTTTCCTTCTATGTTTCTTTTCAGTATGCTTTCTGTATTTCTTCTAGACTTAAAATTATCACATAATTTATTTCTTTGACTTTAGAAAAATTGTCTTTGCTTATATACTCATTGCTGATAGACTTCGCTAGAAATTTCACCAGTTTTCATAAACACCTCCATCGTTATCGCTCCAACATTTGCTCTGCGTGCGTGCAGACACGAATAGCCTGCGTGCAGACTTGACTGGTTCCTTTTAGAAGAATTTAGTTTAATGAAAAATTTCAATCGAGTCTGCACAGAGGCTATTTAACATGTGACTCATAGCATTCCATTCAAAAACTGGCCTTTTTGACGAACCTCGTTCTCAAAGAAGACGAAGCCGAAATTGCAGACTGAACTCAAGTGCAATTGCAAAAGCCGATCAATGGTTGTGTACTGGTCCGCAAAATGCGAACACTGAGCCTCGATCCAACAGTAACGAAAATAATCCAATCACAGACGAGAAAATTGCCATGTGAATACAATGCTGCACTGTGATTTGAGGCACAAGCAGTTTGCAGCCTAGAAAATTCGGGAAAATATTTAGGCACCTGTAGTGGTTTTGGTATCTTAAAAGTTAATTAGAGGAAATAAATGAAACAAAGAAATTCTATTCCTGCTCGCAACGCCCTTCCCCAACACTATGCTTATTTGTTTGTTTTGTTTTGAAAGCTCAACATTTTAAAATCCTTTCAAAGCAAGAGAAATGTGTTTCGTCATTTTCAATAACTGAATCATTTGTCGTTACAAACTTGGCTCTTTTAGTCTAAACTGACGTTTTCTAAAAGATAAGAGCAGCTAATTTCGGCCTCAGCCTGGATTTGTTCCTATTTCTGGAATGATTTTTTCAAACTTCAATGTCCGACAATAGGGTAAATGACATGACAACCGGATAACAAAATTATAGTCTTTTTATATGATTTGACACAGTATCATCTGATACATGGTCTAATAACTAACCTAAACGAATACAATTTTAACAAAATAATATAAAGTGAATATAATACAAACTAGTGTAATATAAAACCGAAGAATAATAGTGACAGGGATTGGGATGGGGATATTTTTTTATTGTATGATAATAGTCACAATGATACCGTGATACCCAAAATGAAATATTTGCATTGATACTCGATACCCAAAATGAACGACATTGATACCTTTAATACCTGACAAAAACAGTAATGATACCGTGATACCCAGAACTCCTGTCAGACCCTGAAAACTGCTGCCCCCACTATTCTCAATAACAGATTTTGTGATGTTTTCAGTGTGTTTTCAGGTGAAATGCTCAACGCCTGCATACTTTTTCTGCACTTAACGTAATTAATTTCTGAGATACCAAAAAAATTAGACCCAAATGTCATCCTAGCGTTTCTTTTAAAGATTGTTCTATCAAAAATGTGTGTAATGCATCTGCAAAATGCATCCTTTAAACATTATACTTACGTGAGCAAAATGATCCTGCTGTGGTGTCCACACTGTGTTTTTGACTTACTTGTCCTTTAGTAAGAAGAAAAATCTGTCATTACATCCACGATTCAAGCTGAACATGGCTTACTTATATTAAAACCAAAATCTTGAACTTTGCCTGCATGTTTTCAAGCAGATGATTTGGAAACGTTCACGTAGTCGATATCTGTTTATGTCTGACTCGATTTCTACACATTAACAAAGCATGATTAAATCAGAAGCCAAGATATAATATTTTCATTCCAGCAGGCCTTTTTCAAACAATGCTCAAAACTAATACCAATAACTCACTTTATTTATTGTTACCGTAAATCCTTCAACCAAATAAAGTCAAAGGCTCACTGCACAGTGATCAATGGAAAACTGAGTTCAATCGTACAATTGAGAATGGCTTTATATTATGAGCAGGCATGTCTTTAGTTAAACAGGTTCAAAAGCAAAGAAAGCACTTAGCTACGAGTTAATTCTTTTTGTGAATGCAAAGGTTTACCAACTTAAAAAATCATGCGCTTCGCTGTGATTATTGTGTTTGTGTGAGGTTTTATTTTTTTTAATGAAGCAATGGAAATAAAAATGCAAATCAATTTTATTTCGGGGTTGCAAGATTCTGACCAATCAAATCACGTGTGATGGTTTTACACCATGTTTTGCGTGCTTCTTTTGTGCACGTTCTATAATTTATGTAGCCCACGCACGTAGCATTTTCTTTCAGCTTGCACCACGTTTCCACTACTCCGTTTTCATGCGAAAATTGATCCATTTTGATCTTTTTTTAGTTTTTTGTTCGAGTTAATACGATATGGCAAAGGAGCCAAGGGCAGAGCCAACGGGGTATGACACCTAAGCGCATCAGAAACCGTCTGTCCACTCTCTAGATCTGAGATTTTAAGACACTCGGATTTTAAGATTTTAATAAGACATTCGTCATTTTTAACATAAAACAGTGAGACCCCTAGCCTGGCACCCTTGAGAGAATATTCTAGCGCCGCCCAGAAGAGAGTTCTTTTTGTCTCCACTTGACTTCATTAGCAGATTTCTTGTAAAGCTGATGTGAAAAATGTTTTAAGCAGATGGAAAACAGTAATTTTACTTAATTTCAGATTTCAATCCGTTTTTCGGTGATTTCTATCCTTACCTTCTTCTTAATAGCAAATTACTTATATTTGTTTGTGATTTCTTTTAACTTTCTTTTTAATTTTATGTGTGTTTTATCAAAAACGCACACAGAGAAATTGTTAATCTGCTTAAATTTGCATTATTTTGGCTTTAGCAGTACTGTAGTTTTGTAGACAGTCAGAACGTATGGTTCTTCAAGTCTCCGCTTATTTTTTAACACAAAATTCTACATTTTCTCTTACTTTATATTCTATATATCAATTTTTCAGATAACTGCTAGTTGCTGGATTTGTTCAAGTCCAACATTAAAATAAATTCAAAAATGAGAGAGAAAAATTTGCTGTTGAAATGAAAAGTTGACCAATTCAATAAATAACTTACCAAATTTAAGGTCACTTGCAATAATTCTACATCGCACGGCATCAGATCTCAAGTAAAAACATTGTCTGCCCCGCGGATTTTTACGTTTTTAACTTGGAGGATTAAGACAAAATCCAATATCATGCTTTTCCAGCTTTTTGTACTGATCACTAATTTGTAAAAAGATCGTTTTCAACCCTTTAGCTTTGACCATAATCCCAACTTAAATCGTTTTACGTCAGTTATACATTGGACAGCATTATAAGCCTTTAGATCATAGTCTAGATGAAAAACCATAGTCGTAAGGAAACTATGGAAAAGCCAAACAAAAAGATTCCTCAAATATCGTCATGTTTGTTTATGATGGGTTATTTGATGGAGGAAATGAAATACACGTTTGGCAATTGGCACCCATCAAACATACACAGGAAAAGAGCCAGTTATAATATATTTTGATGCAAATTACAGCAACAATTATATTTTTTGTATGAAATGTAGAGGCTATGCACCAGAATTTGAATTAAATAAACACGTGTTACGGATTAAAACTCACCGGTGGAACCCAGAAAGAGGGGGGCGACAGGGTATTGGTACCATGGTACCAGAGGGGTGCTACCTGGTACAATATTTTGCAGAAATGGTGGAACCTGGTACCAAAATAAGTGGGACCGGCACCAAGTCTTTATATGTTTTCAACTACAATTATGCCAATGGATCAAGAACAAAAAATACCTCACAGACCTAAAGACTTCATTTTTTTTTACATATTTAAGGTAAATGAAAACAGCAACGTTAAAAAATCAAGAGCGAGTGTATGGTAAAATTAATAATAGTCACTTATGACTATAATTAGTTATAGTTATTTTATTAATTCCACCTCTGGCACATTTTTCGTGAAGTGGTGATACACTTTACATCTACCGACCTCGACAAGCGCAGTTGATAACGTTTAATTTTATTTGATTTTCCATTAAAAACTAAAGTAACACTTCAGTCAAAAGATTGATTTACAAGAGGCTTCACTTCAAAATTACATCAAAACCTAAAACATTTATATCTATAATTTTGTTATTTGCAATGTAAATACATTCTCAGGAGAATGGGCAAGCGTTGCACGTGGCCAGCCCCACTTGCCTGAGTGGAACAACATTTGTATGGTCGATATTGGACCGAAATTGCGAAATTTATGGTCAATACCGCATTACCTTCCGAAATTTATGGTCAATACCGAAATTTATGGTCAATACCGCATTGGACACACCGGGTGCTGTGCCCAGGGCCCCAGGCCTCAATTCTTCTGGAAAAAATTGCTTTTATTATTTAGTTATTTTAAGGGCCCGAATATGCTGGGAAAGTTCAAAGTTTATGACGGCAGAGGCTTGATTATAGGAATTGCAACGGATTTGATGTAACAAGATATAGGAAACAGCAGTCAAGTTTTTTGAAAAGTTAATCCTATTTTGTAGCAATTCAACAACGTCAAGACAACACAGGACAATTGCATCTAAGTTCCAAGAGCACCATTTTATATCACATAACAGAAAGCAAACAGACTTTCTGACGTGGGTTATTGTAAAGATTTTGTCCCTGTCCTTTTATTCATTTCTTCTTTTGTTCTCAAAGCCTTTTCGAGAATTTTTTCATGGAAAACTCTTTTGACCTTTAAATTATTTTTGTCATGTATCGTGTTGTATAATTGTAATTTGTATCCTTCACCAGACCGACTAAAATTTTTAACGGTGAAAGACTCAACAGATTGAAAAATGAAATCCTCGTACTCTGCGGTAAGCTGAGCATCATGACTGCTGAAGGTCAAGGAACATAACGAAATACGCAAGTAATATACTTTCAACTTTATGATCTTCCATTTTCTTAATATATGTTTATACGATTTAATGTTTCTTTTCTTCATTCTTGTCTTCGAATTCCAAAATTCAACTCAACTTCACTCAAATTTCTTTCCATTATCCGTCCACACTCATCGTCCGCCAAGTCCACACTCCTCGTTACTACATTGTCAATTTCCAATTCGTCACAGCGAGGAAGACCTCGTTAAATATCCAACAGATCGTTTTTGGAGAATCGCTAAGAAATGTTCGAACTTTTTAGTGAAGATTACATAATGCTTCATGATTTTAATGGAGTGGACTTGATGTCAAATGATTAATTCAGTGAAGATTGTGTATATAACATTTTATCATGTACAATGTATACCCAGTATTTGTTAATGTTGTTTAGGAAAAACTGATCTCATGGTAAAAAACGGAATTTTTCCACATACCGGGTGGACCAGAAAGTTTTAATTAAGAACAAAGGTTTAATTAAGCAATTGTTTTAAATAACAATTGCTTTAGAAAATATTGGGGGGCTCCAGCGTCTGTCTTATTTGTTTCATTCACATGTTGAGCAATGTCGTACTTGTTGTCAGTGGTTCGTACACACAGGTGACATTTTTATGCATGAAGGATGAGTGTTAATAAGGTTATGTTGTCTGTAGTATTTGCATAAAGGCGTGTGTTTTCACGTGATTTTTTTTAAGATCTGTTTTTATCTGAAAAAGTTATGTGCAAATATATTTGTTGTTAATTGGCCGATTTGAATATCTACTGCATAAAAATTCTGACATGTTTTTCTACCCACACGTGGAGCAATGTTGTAGTTGTCAGCGGTTCGTATACACAGGCGATGAAGGATATGCGTTTTAAGATCAAATGATTTCTTGTCTGAAACTTTATGCTGGTGTAAAGCCACTTGTTGTTAGTTAGTTGATTGGAATCTTTACTGCAATAAGAAGTCTGCAGTGATTTTGTTCCTCGCAAACGGAACCAGGTTGTGTTGTTATCAGGAGCTCATACACACATGCGACACTCTTACATAAAGGTGTTTTACTTCTTAAAAATCTCTTTGGATCTGCTAAATTGATGCTTGTGCAGCATTGGTTGATTTTAATCTATACTGAACAAAAGGATCTGGCATGCTTTTTTGCTTCCAGATGGAATAATGTTCTAGTAGTTGTCAGTAGTTAATACACACTGGTGACAATTTTTACATAACGGATCTGAAAATTTAAATTTATATAGTTTTTTCTTCATTTAATTAACAGTGCTTTCAATTCATAGAAAACAAAAATCATTTCAGCATGCATTTTAATAAGTTACCGATGTAACCAATTAAATTTTTCATCCGTTCTCAGCAGCAGTTTGAGCTAAGCTCAGCTGTGAATTTTGTTTGATTCACTCAAACTTTTTTTATTTTACTCATTTGCACCTGCTTTCAGGTTTGATACATCCCAAGCAATTGTTCCTGACCTTGCACAATTTTAATTAGATTCATTCACAACTTTAAAAAATGAAAGGATTCTACATTGTTTACATTTGAATTAAATGCTTTGTTAATTTTCGTAAATTTCCAATTACCTTGGTCGCAGTGTGTGTGCTATATTTTTGACTTGAGAAGGGGGTGTGCTATATTTTTGGGTCTCGGATTTCAATTTGATACGATATTTTTGGGTCTGAAAAGGTTTTAATCAAGAAATATAATTTTGGCTCTAAAAATTTGAAATCCTATATTTTTGGTTAAAATATTAAGAAATAGCATATAAATACCAATAAAGAGATTTTATAGACAGCACAACTGCATCAAAACATGTGCAATACTATTAGATTTTTAGGTTTACGTTTTTGTTCCAGTACATTTTTGAGCCTTGGTGCCCCGTCGAGTTCCCCTATGTAAAAAGAGTCGACATATTACAGTTTCAATATTCCCCCTGCAAAAACTGCCTTCCCAGCCAGAAATCTGGGGGAAACTGGCAATCTCAATCCCAGAAAATCATACCACAATGCATAGAAAAGAAAGAAACCATCCACACCCCCCACCCCCGATGGCCTTCTGCAACGCCACCGGAGTTCATTTAATATTTCTTTAAAAATCTCGACATTTGGAACAGTTCGTATAACCGTGTTTAAGAAGAACTCTGCTGGAACTGTAGGTAAATTTTTGAATTTTTGAATTTGAAGAAGAGATTTCTGAGAAGAAATGTTCACCTACAGGAACAATATTTTTTTAGTTCTTTATCTTATTTATTAACTAAAAATATAATCATATAAATAGAAAATTAATGTACTTCTGACATTGTTCAATTTCATTATATTTTGATGAACACAACCTGGAAGGAGCTTATGCTGGAAGAAGCTGGAAGGAGCTTAAACGAAAAAATGAGTATTAAGGGCGTTTTTTAAGTCCAGCTTATGAAATTCATAGACTTGCTTGACAGACCCTCTATTTCTCTGGCGTTTTGTTGTTATATATAGCTTTTATAAACGACATATTTGCTCTGGGAGCATTACGAAAATATTGTAATAAATTCAGTAGGTTTAAAAATCTTTTATTGTTGGATTTGTGTGTTTTTGAACAGAAAACTGACTTTAGGGATTAAGTATTTAATCTAAATCTTTGTTTTTCTATCTGAGGGGCTTATTGTTCACCGTAAGATCCGACAGCAGAACCCATAGCAACACCCACAATGCAAAATGTTTGCAAGACATAAAATGCTTAACAAAATCATTGTCTTCAAATATTTTTTATATAAGAATTCTGGCTTAGGCTCCACCAGTGAAAATATCTTTATTTTGGAACGTTTTTGACCAAATATCACTAGTAAAAAAGTTTCTTAAATGTTTCTTAATTGTAAAAAATATGAAACAATTTCGTATTTTACTATGAATTATTTTTTTAAAAAGAATAGGGTATATATTGTGCAGGATAAAAAGTTAAATACACAATCTTCACTAAATTTATCATCTGACATCATGTCCACTCCATTTATATCATTAAGCATTATGTAATCTTCGTTAAAAAATTCGAAAGTCTTGACGATTTTTCATTCACTGGTAAAAGTTTCGTGGGTTTTAATGGTGAGTTAGTTTCTCATAAAAGGTTTCTTATAATAAGAAAACGTGTATCCTATTTCAATTCTTCTACAAAAATGTTTGAATTAAAGGTTCTAACAGCGATAAAAAAATGTTGGTTTGCAATTTAAATTAAATTTCCTTAGTTTTTGTAAAACAGAACTAAATTCGTGAGTTTCCCTTATAAGAAATTATTTATTACTGAAAACCATTTTCATGACACAGCAATTTCCTTTTGGACAAAACACCCCCGCTTCTTTTTCACGTTTTTACTTTTAAAATATTTTTGCGATGTACGTATCTTTACATTGGGGGAAAATTTTGAGTAAATGCCTTTGAAATATCTAATAACCATATCGCAACTAAGTTGGCAAGATTCAACTGTTTGCATTTTAGAGAGATGAGAATGACAATGGAGATTTAAAGTGGTTACATCTTTTATCAAATGTGCTTAGTTTAAACGTTTAAAAATTTACAAACATTTGATCTCGTCACCAATTTTAAAATTTTCTTTCCGACAACTGAAAATCAAGTTGTGACTAAGAATTTTTTAAATACTTTTGTAACTCTGACTAAAAATGTTTGTTGTTGTGAATTATAAGAGAGAGAGACATGTGCATCCATTAAGATTCAGACACAAAACTGTTTTTTCAGTTTAACTGTTGTATTTCTTAATGAATCTGTTTAACCCCAGGGGCAACTTCCATATATAACAGGGTTCGGGATGTGCTATTTTTTGGGGTTGGTTTTTAGGGGAAAAATAAATTAGGGGAAAAATTATATTTTTTGGGTATTATTTTTGTGATATCAAAAATTTCGGGGAGCTTTTCAAAATAAATGTTTAGGGTATTCAATTTTCATTTAAGCTTGCCCAAAATTTAACATTTATTTTTATGGTTTGTATTTCAGATCTCCTATAAATAGTTTTTGAAAACTTTTGAAAACCATACACCAAGCAGCTTGACAACACGCATCGAAACCAGGTTGCCAATAATATTACTAGTTCAAACTACTACTTGAATACCCACTCAAGACAACGTCGTGGTTTGTTTTATTCAAATTCAAATAGAATGCCGAATTTAATTACTTTATATAAAATATAGAAGCTTATAGAATGCAGAATCTAATTACTCTTCAGAGCATCACTAAGCGAGCAGTATCAAAAATTAACCTCGAACGGGTTAAATTTAGGTAGACTATGTAATTAAAGATTTAATTTTATATATTTTTTTTAAGTTGTGTTTACATTTATTGCCCATCTGTTGGGTGTTGTGCGTTTGTGGGCATGTATACAATACATCTTTGCATCTTCATGTTTATATATGGTACTGAAATCTGTTTACATCATGTTTGTTTACAGTTTTCTTCTTTATAATATCTCATTTGTTTACGCAATGTTTGTTTCAATTGTCTTGCTATATTTTGCTTCAAATGTAGTCAAAATGTCAGTTTGTGCTTGTAAATGCAGTTTTCTGCCGCGTTTGTTCACGTTTGTTTAGAATACATGTTTCTTTATAGAGGGGTACGAAGGGCTTTACCGGGACACTGGATTAAACCTTTTTTCCTATCGGGATACGGGAACTTGCTTAGCGGGATTCGGAATTTCTGAAAGAACGCTTATCGAAAAATGGGATTTTCTAGAAACAACTATCGGGAAACGGGATTAGCACATATTTTTATCGGGACCAGACCCCCCCTCGCACCCCTCTTTATAAGAGTAGCTAGCTTCAATTTTAGCCTTGATTTGTCCTTATTTTTGGACTGATTTTCACAAACTTGCTACCCCTACCCTTCTTAAATGCATCTTTAGAGTGTGTTTCGGGTCAAGTGTTTTACCTTTGCCTACGGACTTTGTAACGTAAGTAATTTCTGAGATCCCAAAAATAAATTTGACCTTAATCTCAGCCTGGTGTTGCTTACAAAGGTCGTTCTTGTAAAAAAAGCTTCTATCTGAATTCTTTCGATATGATGTAAATATATTTCAGTATCATATAAACATGAAGATACACAGTTGTATTGTATACATACGGACAAACGCACAGCACCCAACAGCTGGGCAGTAAACGTAAACACAACTTTAAAAAATTATAGAATTAAAGCATTAAATACATAGTTTATTCATCAGTATTTATGTTCTTGATAAATATGTTTTAAAACGATGTAAAAAAACAACCGTTATATTTCCTTGTATCGAATAAAAAACAACCATATAATAGTAATAATAATAATAAATAAAATTCCAAATGAACATTTGTATTCACCTTCTTGAGTTTATCCTTCTGGACGTCTTCAACAGATGAGCATCCAAGAAGCGTTTGCAAAAATGTACAGTCTTTTCTTAGAATAAGCCGAAAATCTCAATCTTGTAAACCGACTTCAGAATTATACGTGCCAGAATAACTTTAGCCACAACTGACTCAATAAGAGTGTTATGTTCTTTAATGCAGAACTGATCTGTTTATCTTAAAAGTATCCAACTGCTTTAACAAATGTATGCTTGTATGTCTTAGTTCATTTAATAATTTATCCAGAAGGTTGCTTCGAATAATTTCCTTTTCAAACTTCGAGGCTTAATGAAAAAGCTAATCTCGGGCAGCTGAAGTATATAAAAACCTGCATTCCTAAGCATAATATCAAATTTTATAGAAATCGTTCCTGATTAAAGAAAATCCCATAAAAATTCAAGACAGTCAAGTTTATTGTTTTTAAAAAAATCAGTAGGCGTAAGTTGACGAGAACTGGTTCTGCTCGTTTAATCAACTGCGAAGTTTTAAAACAGCCAGCAGGGTTATTTTGTCCATTTTCTCGCTTCCAGTCGAGGTTTTGTTGGCTGAACGCTTAGACTCAACACATCATGTGTGCATCGGAATTACGAGAAGGGATTTCCAGAAGTAGATTAATTGATACAAAAAATAATTAATTTCCATAAGAAAACAAAGATTTTAGATTCTTGAAGCATAGAGCACCTGTCTTTGATAATGGCATAACGTCAAGAATTCGCAGCTGCTTGTGAAACGAAATCTTCACAACTGGGCAAAGGACCCTGCGCTTTAATTTGCTGACAAATAATACACCTAATACATAAATGACCATGAAACATCAAGAACGATTTTCCCAAATTTCAAGTTAATTTTGAGAATTATCTATTTAAAATAATAACTTTAAAGCTTAACTTGAAGTAGAGTAAGGGCTATCATCAATAGGCCCATAGTCTTTTGCAAGTGCGCGTTTTGTTGTGTCCATTTTACATGGTTGAAATGGGGAAAATACTTTTCAAACAAGACGTAATCAAAAAAGATATTTGTTTCTAACTTTTTGTGAAGTCTATTCTTCCCATTATACAGACAACATCTGTTAATTAGAGCGCTGATTGGAGTCAAATTTGACGGAATCAGTGAATATTTGAATTATCGAACGGCTTTTGTATGGTATGACGTTTAAGAGGATTCAAGAATTTGTTCGAATATGCGAATATTCGAATTAACAACGTTCGAATATGCGAATACTCATGTAACTTTACATTTTATAACTTCATATTTTATTATCAATTATTCAAAGTTACACACGCAAAAAAGAATTTTTCATTGTTTTGAGCAGTGCCAGCATGCCAGCACCGAAACAGGACCCTAAATCAACAATAGCAACTAAATTACAGAATGGATAATATGATACGGAATTAAGGACATAAAGATGCATCGCAGCATGGTCCACCGATGTGAATATACCAAAGTCTGAATATATCAAAGTCAAAGAGTTTATAAATGTTTTTTACTCCCAGGGAGGGAACGTGTGCCATATTTTCGTGGGTAGGGGACGTGTGCTACATTTTCGGGTCTGGTGGGATTTCAAATTCGATAATGTATTTGGGGGTCTGAAACATTTTTGGGTAGAATATTAAAAAATAGCTTAGAAATTTAAATAAAAGGATATCATAGGCAGAATAATTGCATCATGACATGCGCCATACTGTTAGACTTTTGGGTCAGCTCAAGATTGCCTCGGACATAACCGACCCTTCCCGGCCTTCCCGAGTTAGATGATACTGCGGGAGGAGGGGGCTACCGCCCCCTGAGTTTGTGCTATACATAGCAATTGTTAATTTAATTTGTAATTTGTTGCTGATATTTGTAGCTGGTATGAAATAGAAGATAAATTAAATGAATAAAATAAAAAGTTGCGTTCGTTCAGTTTGTTTGCGGGGCGTTTTATTTTAGTCAAATACGGAGGAGACTACCTCTCTATCATTGGACACATCAAAATTTTATTTCTTGAGCAAAAGGAAAAAAAGACGAATAAACACTCATCATCCGACTTTGGAGAGTTTTTGCGGAAGAATTGCTGCAGTTTATTTCTTAAAGGAAAGAAAAATTGATCAATTGTTATTTATTACATGCGCATAAATATGTTTTTAAAGTACCATAGTTGTAGCTGCCAAGAGCTAGACCTGGAAAATAATATTTGTGATGCTGAAAGTGATGTTTGTTGTGCTCGAAAAAGCTGTGTTGTTGTGATAAAAGTATTGGCCTAATAAATGCGGATGGAGTAAATGAAATACATCTGTGAGATTTGTCGATTGTTTTGCATGTAATACATATACATGGAGAGCGAGGAAGCATCTGTTATCACACAGCGTAGTGCACCAACTTTTCTTCAAATCGTAGAAAGAATGGCAAAGGAGGGAGAAGAAAAAGCCGACGAGGAAACTCATAATGAAAAGTCATTCCATTTTTCTGCGACGGGGTGTAGTATGACCGAAGCCGCAGGTCTTCAAAACGACGATGGTCATTCGGATAAAAAACCACAGAATATAATTGGCACCGAACCGAACAAAGATGAAAATTTTAACTCAGATTCAGATGAATTAGTGAGTTCATCAGATGACTTGAACTTAATACCATCAAACAAAAAGGTTGTACTTGAAAACTTAAAAGCGTCAGAATATATTTCATCAAACGACTCTTCTTGTTTAAACAGTCCTTTGCTTGTCAACTTAAATGGACTTTTAGCAGATTCAACGTCTGGTGGTAATGTCAGTTTACTTGTAAAGGAGTACGAAACATTGAAGACAGATCATCAAAATTTGCAAAGTGATTATCACAGCTCCCTTGAGCGGGAAAAAGAGCTATGCGAGAGATTGACAGAGTATGGGGGGCAGGGTGACGAATCTTGTAATTCATTAACAAATATTAATAATGAATTAAGAACTGAACTTGACAAGGTGTTAGAAGAACTACGCAAATTAAGAAATGAAAGGAAAAGGTCAGTGCATTTATTACCTGAAATTGTATAGATACTTTCTCTTCAACTGAATTTTATAAAACTGCACACACCCAACCTTATGCATAAACTTTTAGTCCCAAGTAGGTATACACTTCATGAAAAATGAAGTAAATAAAGGAAAAATTACAGATCTTTTGTTAACTTGCCTGTGCACTTTTTGTGAACTTTCCAGTCTAGGGTATACAATAATATTTTTATAGGACATTTTTGCAGGAAATTAATTTTTTTCTGAAATGTTTGAGAGTACCTATCACATAATAAAATTACATTTTACACAGAAATAACAAATAGCAATGCCAATTATTGAGATAAGTACCATATATATCTATTATCTTTTGTCTTGTTGTCATTAATTGGGATCAAGGACATTTTCACATAGTGCCATCTCTATCCATCCCAGGTTGGAAACTTTCAAAAATATACACAAAAGATGCACACCTGACTTATCTGTCTGTGGTTTTGCTGTCAACATTAACATTTTTGACCTGTTTTGACTAGTGTTGATGAGATGCCACATGTTTATTTATGGCATTTGTATTCATTTATTTTATTTTATTGTTTTTAACTATAAGGAATGAGATTTTATTTTACTGATTGATAGGTCATCTTCTGGAAATGAGAATTATGTTCAAAAACATACTACATTAGAGAAATTAGAAGACATTGTGAAATTGGAGAAAATAGTTGCAGAGCTTGAACAAGAATGTGAAACATCGAAAGCTGAAAAAGACAATGCAAAGGAAAAGCTAGCGGCTCATGATGTTGCTGCAAAGAGAGCTATAACTACTCTGCAGAAAGAATTGTCACTTAGAGTTGAACAGGTGGGTAATTTTTCTTTATTTATTTTTATTTGGAAAGAGCTGTATTTGTTGGTGCAGAATCTAAGAGAATCTAATCAGACCCCCAGAGCCTTGTAACCCTTATTTTTGTTTCACAAGTCATAAATTTCTAGAAAAAATTCTTGAACGTTGTTATTTTATGATATTTAGTCGAATTTTTTTTTGGTGGAGCTGCATGTTTTATGTATGGATCTTTATAACATTATGTGAATATACAACATGCATGTACATACATTATGTGAATATACAACATACATACATTATGTGAATATACAACATACATACATTATGTGAATATACAACATACATTACATACATACATACATTATTTCGTTTTCTTTTGGCAGGCTACAAAATTGTATGAAGGTGCAGTGAAAGAGAAAGATGCATTGTTGTTAAAAATAGCTAAAAGTGAAGAAACTTCAGCAAACAATAAAAAAATGACTGAACTGTTTGAGAAGAAAGTAGCTGAAAATAAGAACGTACGACTCTTAAAATTTAATTAATTAATTTCTGTTTTTAGATATGGGGAGAAACTTTCAATTTTGTTTGAAAACAAATACATTTGTTAAATGCAACATTTTATTTGTTAATAAAAGGGTTAATTTGTTAAGAATTTTATTTCAAAAGGAGATTGAAAAGCTGAAATCTCTATCAAAGCAACAAGATTCTGATAATGCAAAGCTTCTATCAAAAATTGCAGAAAAGGTATGTTATCTGTATATTACTTGTATTTCAAAATGCTTATTAATCTTGTATATCAGTGACTAAAATTGGTGACTGATTGAATTTGGGGATGAATTCAGTAACTTTTAAAAATTATTTGATGTATGTGACTGAGCACAGTTATAGTCCTTAAAAGATTTGAACTGAAAAACACCTAAATTTGAAATGGGGCTGCTTTTAGCACAGGCAGACAGCACAATAATATTATAATCAAGGCTTCTTGTTTTGTTGTTTGTTCAAATGCATAAAGCAAACAAGCTTAAATGTATTTGCATACATAGACAATGCTGTTGTGGCATAGGCAAGGCTTATTGTTAAGTTTTCCTTTCAAGATATAAGCATACAAGATATTATTTATGCCTAGCCATAAGGAAAGAAAGAAAGACTTGATTTCCTAGAAAGAAAAAATGCTTTTGCCTCCCTGACAGTGGCTACCTGTGTTTTGGTTTGTGTAAACATGAAGTTTCAATGTTAATTTTTTAATGATTTTGAAGATTAAATCAGTTAATTATGCATGTAACAACGAGAAGTAATTTTACTTTTTTCTTTACATTAGGAAGAAGAACTTGTGAAGTTAAAAGAAGAATTGTTAAAATCTAAAGAAGATGACTCATCACAAATCATGAAAGTTAAATGGGCACAAAATAAATTGAAGCAAGAATTAGAATCACATAAAGTAAGTTTTCAGAGAAATGATTCTGAAAACGATGCTTGTGTGAACATTTAGTGTGTTTTTATTGAACCAGTGGGATTTATTTTAGAACACAGATAGTTATTGGGAAAAGATTTATCCTTTCTACATTTTAGAAAATGAATAAATTAAGGGTGAGCATATTTGCAAATAGTATTAGGGCATGATTATCTTATTCAACAGACCCAAAGGTAATGCAAGAGCTTTGAAAACGTTTGTGCTGTAAAAGGGGAATTTTCAAAAACTAAAAATTGCGTTATTGAACATGGCATACAATTTTCAACTTGAAATAATGGATTTCGCACTTCTGAATCTACCCAATCAAATTAAAATACACCCAGAAATCAATTACGATTTTTTTGCTGCAGATGAAATTGAAGCTGTGTCAAATTTATTCTTTACAGTTGTTACAATAATTGTTTGTTGTTGTTGTTGTACATACAGCAGGCACATTATCTTGGAACAGACATATTGACAGATATTTAAATTTTAAGAAAAAATGAAAACATGAGAAATAAGTTCATTGAGATATTTTGAGATAAGTTGTTTATACAAGAATATGTGTTTGCTTATGTAGGAAACGAAGACGAAACTTGCTCATGCATCCTCAAAGATTGATGAAATGAAAGAAGAAGGCGAACAAATTCGAGCAGCATGTCAGGAAATGATAAAAAAATATCAGGTATAATTTTTTAGAATATGCATAAATAACGATGCGATTTACGGATTTGTATGTTTTATTGTTGTGACTTAGGCATGTATGTATTATTTCGCCACTAAATATTTACAATAGTTGAAATCTAAATTAAAGGTATGAAAATATTTACACAGTTTTAAAATATCACAAAGCATTAATGAATAAATAAATTAATGAATACAATTTTTTATTTCCTTAATTCCGTGATGGCCCTTTGTTGTCAACCTCAGTTGCTCACAAAGCGCTTGTTCAGGATGTTGTTTTCTTCTTGATGTTGCTTCAATTGGATATTTTCTCCCAACTAATATTCTATTGATTTTTACGTTGATGTCTTAAAACTTGATGGTATTTTCTATTTTTGAAGGCCTTTTATTAAATTTTGATAAAATGGAAGTTATCTACTTATTTTGTTAAAATTTAATTTGCAATAAAATTTAATAAAATTTAACGCAATTAATTGAATTAAACCTTTTATTGAATTCATTAAATTTTAGACAACTAAAATTTTTAAATATTTTAAAACCTTCCTTGCTTTTAAAAATTCCTTAGAAATTTACGTTGTTGCCCTATCCTAACGTCTCCTGCCGTATCTGACTTTACTCCCACTCTACTGTACCTAACCCCGTATTATCCGGAGGTGATAAATGGGGGCAAATCGGGGGAGATTTCAATGTTATGAGTTAAACAGAAAGAATATCTCCTACCCCTGGCGCTGCCCCTGATTTTGATATTTTTTGTTTTCCTTTGATATTTTGGATAAAATCTTTTCGAGGAGTCTGTTGACGAAATTAATTTGCGCGTTTGTTTACAGAATTCAGAAGAAATGAGATCAAATCAACTTGACAAAGAACTCAGGGAAAGAGATTGTACTATAAAAGTTCATGAGCATGAAATTTCTGTTCAGGATGAGGTAGGCATTCTATTGTTATAAAATCTGCCCTTGTTGGCTTCTTCTGTATATAGGCTAAAATGGACTTGGACCCTTATGGTTATATATATTTGGCATTGTATTGTGTTTAATGCTTTATTTACGATTATATTTTACAAGTTACGGCAACCTCGTAATTGCGACAAAATTGTTATCACAAAGCACAGCTTTATCGTATTTGCGACAGTCTTGTAATTACAACAAAATATTTATTACAAAGTACGACTTCGTCGTAGCTACAACAGTCTTGTAATGGCAAATTACGTCTATTTCGTAACACAGATCACTCGAAGAAAAACTCAGGAACTTGAAGCTTTGAAAGCAGAACACAGGAAAGCCCTTTCGGAACTCTCAGAGCTCAAAACAACGGTAATTTTTCATTGTTTTTATTTAACTAGAGACTTTCTTTTAGGCCATTCTGCAAACGCTCCTGTTTGAGGGTGACACACAATTTCAACTTAACATCTCAAGTTATAAAACCAAAAAGGCCAAACATGGTATTTTTAATAGACCTATTTCGCAATGACGTATTTTGACGATTGAAAACGAGGCGCGAAATCGAAAACGAGAAAAGAGATGTTCCAAATTTTCTTTGCTACATAAACAAATACAGTTTTGCGTGTGAACTGCACTGTTTTCAATCGATTCTTGGTTATTTTCATTATATGGAGGGATTTAATTCTATGCTGCCTGGACAAAACACTGTTACTTATTTGGAAGACTTGGTGGGAACTTTTCAGTGAAAGAATTAAAGGAAATACTCAAACGTTTACAGGGAGAAGACAGCAGGGTCACAGCGTTTACTGTAAAGGCCGATTTCATTCTCCGTGTGCTTAATACGCAGTGTTTTGCAGGGCAAATACAAAAGCCAAAGAGCAACAACAGTAACGAGTTTGACGATTAACATCTCTTCCCTTTGCAGTCTTTCTTGTGACGAAATACTTTTAACCTACGGAGCATTTTTCAACAACGAGTATTGTCGGCGACATCTTCCTTGGGCATCGGATTTACGTGGAGGAAACCTTGCAAGACATTCTCAAAACGTTTAGACTATAAAGTAAATTGTATCTAAATTTAAATGTAGTTAATAATGATAGAAACTGCAAGGCACAAGAAAAGGGCTGGAAACGTACATCAAGCTCAATAGGAGATTAAACAACTTTTTAAAATTGTTTTCCATGCATAGTTTTATAAACCCTCTTGTTAAAACTTGGCAGAGTTGGATCACTATCTATGAACCAGCAATTTTTGTAAAGCATTACAAATTTTAATGATCAAATTGTAAAGGCTCTGTTATTTTATTTTTTATCATCGAAGCCCCAAAATATAGAAAACACG
The DNA here is from genome assembly GCA_036873815.1 of Phacellophora camtschatica. Taxonomy (NCBI): domain Eukaryota; kingdom Metazoa; phylum Cnidaria; class Scyphozoa; order Semaeostomeae; family Ulmaridae; genus Phacellophora; species Phacellophora camtschatica. The sequence goes on from JAYJMH010006909.1 coordinate 24,988, forward strand.
TAGATGGATGGGAGGTTAAGTGAAAAAATTAACAACAAATTTCACATCAGCATGAAATATTTTGGCAAACTGTGCACATATATAGCCGCTATGTTCTGTTCCATTGCTACTTTTTGTTTGTTACTAACACTTTTTATTCCTTTTTACCTGTTGTAACTTTTATTGTTTTAAAAGCTGCCATACATTGTTAGAATGTTGTGCATTATATAGGATACTTGAATTGAAAACACCTCAAATAACTTGTATAATGATATGTGCCAATACATAAGGCTCCCATGGACCATATTGCTGATTTTACCTATTTTTGCTTTTTGTTTGTATAAAAAGATCGTATCATTGTTAATCTATTTTTCATTATTCTCAATATGAGATGTTACTAACAATGACAAAAAAGTTGTTAAGAGACAGCATACTGTAAATAGTTGATTAGA
>JAYJMH010006920.1:0-25416 GCA_036873815.1 Phacellophora camtschatica
TTCATTACCACTTCTACTTACTACCATCGTCTTGCTTTTATCAATACTTATCTCCATCCCGTACATTTTCGCTCGTTCGTGTAGTCTTGTCGTTGTATCTTGTAATTCATGCTCACTTCTTGCCATTAAATCGATATCATCCGCAAACCTCATATCTGTTATATTTCGACCTGCACAACTATTAAACAACAACAACTACGAGACAGTACAAAAATTAATATTGTGCCAAAGGAGCTGCACGAAAAACAAACTATTTAATGATAGTCACATACTATTTGTTGATGTATTACATATAATGATGTATTACATGAATTAATTAATTTGTTTTCAATCAGTGTCTGTCCACAGTGATCCCTGAAAAGGGGGTGTTTCAATTTTATTAAATTAATCATTTTAAAGGGGCAATGTTTTTATTAGTAGCTGTTAAAATTAGTCCAATAGAGAAGGGTGAATGTGCTTTCTAAACTCAAGTGCATTCGCTGGGCATTCAATGTACAGTGTTGCCTTTTATGGCTAAAGAGGCCGTCTAAAAATGCGATCGTGATCATTTAACGGAATTTGGTTGTTAGGTATGAGGGGGTTTCTTCAAAATTCATTAGTGTGATCACTAATAGAAATTTTGGGAATTTTATTAAGAAATTTCAACGCTACTGATTAAAATATAAGGTTCACACGTTTTACTACAATGGTTTTTCAGCGAGTTCTGGAGCAATGGTTTTTCAACGAGCTACTGTTTCAGGAAATTGAAAAAACTAGGAAGATACTAACATTTAAAATTGCTGTTTTTGGTTTTATAGATCACAAGCATCGTCTTCTTCTCGGGTCTCGTAAGACACCTCTAAATAGTACCCACGCCTACCCTACGCCTTTAATATTGTATTATTACACATGTCTGCAAAGGAGAGGGGGGTCTGAATACGAGCGGCCAAATTCCACTAACTGATCACGATCGGATTTTTAAACGGCCCCTTGTGTAACTATGTAGTTTAATTAAAACACATTAGTTAGGAGCTACTATCTTTTTAAACATTTGAGTTTGTAATTTAAAATGTCACTTTTATGAAATTTATGAAATATAATCAAATTGCAGATTGGTGATGGAGTTTCGTATTTTTTGCATTGCCAATTTTAAACCAGGGTTTAAGGCTAATCAACATCAAATTTTTTAATATAAAGTAAATCTTTTAAATGTTCTCTTCTTTGTGTCTATTTCTTTCGTGTTACTTTTCAAATGAAAACTTTGATGATTTAGTCACGGGGAAAAAAGATATTTTTGCTAAATTTTTAAGAAAAGTTTTCTTGCACTGCACATTTCCTCCTATTTCCTGGTCTTATCTTAAATAAACCCAAAAAGGCGTAATCGCTTCCCTCAAATGAATATTTTTCCTTTTGGGAAAGAAATGGCAATGTAAATTTCAAATGTAGACTTATTTCGAAAGTTTCAAATTTTTAACACCTCCGAACACCTTCAAATTTTTAACACCTCCAAGAGAGTTTCAATATTTTCCTGGCAAAAAAAACTGCGTTCCCCGCCAAAAAGTTGGAGAAAACTGGCAGTCGCCAATCCTCGCCCGGCCCGGAAAAGCATACCACGGTGAATGGGACCGCGTGACGTTTTGGCAAAATTGAAAGTCCTTCATGTAATCTTTGAATGTTTGTTTGGGCTCGATGTCGTCATAGCTCTGTTTGAAATTAAAAAAAAAAAACATTGATGGCGCCAAAAGATTTTCTGAATTTTGCATGAGTTTTTGGTTGGTGAAGCGTCTTTTTTTACATTTTCAACTGTTTGCTCTTGTTGATGGCTGATAAATTAATTTGTACTTCATTGGAAAAAGAGTCTTTTTTTTTTTATTGACGAGAAATTAAATTGCACAATTCTGTGAAGGGAAGAGATTTACAAAACAAAAAATCAAGACAAGGTGTTCTCGCGTCTTCTCATAAATTGTTTTTTAGGCCAGAGACCCAACCCAGGCCCATTCTCCTTTAATTTAACTGAAGAAAATGGAAGAGCAGTTTTAACTACAGTAAACGTGAAACTATAATTATCATACTGTATTTAACTACTGGCAAAATTATTTTTAGAAGCAAACGCAAATGAGAAATGGAGAAGTACGAACGTGTAAAGAAAATCGGGGAAGGTTCTTTTGGAAAAGCGGTGCTTGTCAAGAGAAAGAATGACGGGCGTCATTGCGTTGTCAAGGAGATTGCTATCGGACGGGTAGCTAATAATTTTAAACTTTAACTTATTGAAGGTTTTTTCTCTTGAGAATTTCTTTAAAGTTGTCAAACCTAAAAAGAATTGTAATGTGACCATCAGCAGTTCGGCTCAACTTTCAAATCAAGGCTAGTCTATTATTGTCCATGATGAGCTATCAATTTTCCATTTCTATAAATCATCTTTAATGGTTTGCTCCCAAATTTTCCTTGGCCTACCTCTGCTATGTGCACCATTTACTTCCAGAAGTGTACATTGCTTAATCCAGTTCTTGCTAGTTTGACTCTTAAGAGACAAGATTTTGAGTCTGGAACAGAGTAGATGTGCTTACTCTGTCCTAAACCTTCACTCTAACCCCACAAATCCAGTGTAGAACAAAGCTCTATCATTCCTTTTTATATTCAAATTGTATGCAACATCATCATTAAATTTATATTTGACATAAGGAAGATCTAACATTTTGAAAGTTATATTTTTTGTAGATGAATCCAAAGGAAAAAGAAGAATCCAAAAAAGAGGTAAATTTTCATTTCATTGAAATTTTTTTAAATTTACAAGGTGTCTCAGAAAAAGAAAACATTTGCAAAGCTATCATGGATGAGCTTTAATTTTCTGTTACTGATTGTTTTTTATAAAATAAACTTGTTTTTAATAAAATAAACTTTAACTTAAAGTCACAATAAAATTAACTGAATAACTGCTGAGTTATAATATAAAAAATCTAGGGTTTCTTTAAAACCAGAGGTTGGCCTTTTCCTTTTTATCGTTAAATTAAAATTAAGTAGCTTTCAAATTAACATTTGAACAGTATTGATGAATAAATATCAACACACAATGATAATGATACGTTGAAATTTAGTTGCTGGTTGAAGGTAATGACAGTTGACAGCAATGACACATAGAGAAAAAGCTCATGCCTGACTTAATCAAGAAGAATATCTTGTGAAAATTGAAATTTATTGAATTATATCTTGAATGGAAAATGCTTCTTGTAGTTATTGACTATATTTTGAAGCTCATTGTTTTTTTTTTCAGGTTAAAGTATTATCTCAGCTGAAGCATCCGAATATTGTAATGTACCAAGAATCGTTTGAAGGTAAAATTAATACCAAATTAATTAATTATTTAATTGTAAAAACTTTATATAACTCTATAAATAAATAAATATATTTCTATCAGAAACTGACAAATTCACATACCAGGTTTCCCAAAAAATGGTAACAGCTTTGATCAAAGCTAGCAGTGCAAGGAAGACTCGTTAAAAATAGTTCTTGATAGTCAACTTTAAAATGGATACCTAGTTTGTTAATATTTGTGCATCAAAAGTTGAGATGCTAATTCTGAAAATTCAAATTTGCCTCCAACCCCAAACCAGAGGTCTAAATTGTGTTTTGGTTCTCCTAAATCACAAGTTTTTACGAAATCTAGATTTTTATTTTCAAGTTATCTATCAAGGATTCTGCTTGTAGGCTTCTGATTAAAAGTATTTAAATATATAAAAGTATTATTTAGGGGTTCACTCTTTCTTTTTAATAGGGTTTCAGATTTTAGATTTTAATATGTAAATAAGGTATTAAATTGTAAATAGGATTAGATAAGTTTTTAATGATATCATGTATTTAGTACGTTTTGGGAGGGCCCTTTGAGAAACGGCACTCTTAAAACCTAGCTTTAAAAAAAGCTAGATTTTAAAATGAAAATGAAATGAAATTGCAATGCTTAATATTTTAGTTTAATTCAATTAGCCATTTTAGAAGCTTCCTATGCTAAGTTTAGATCTGTATTTTACTTCATAATGAGTAGGTATGACCTTGTATGAGCTTCATAACTAAGTATGTGGTTAATATTATAATCATTAATATGATGTGCTGGATAAACAATTTCTTTTTTTTCTTGGACCATGATATATTTTGGACTCTTATTAACAAACACAATGTGTGTCTGTGCTATCTAGTTGGTCTTGGAGATCCTTTTTTATGGCATAAGTTTCACTGACATATAGTAAAATGCTTTCTAAATATAAAATGCTTTGAAGAATGCCAACTTTGTATGTTTAGAAATGTTGGACAACCAGATGATATGTAGTTTTGTTGCAGGCATTAATAAACTTGACCTTTACGAGACTGAGAATCTTTCTTACTGTCAGCAATAAAGGAACCCACATACTTCCACCTGATCAGAACCTCATCAGTGTGATGCCCATTGTGGGCTTTACTGATTATCTGGATAGATAGATACTTGAAATTCCTTACCTCCTTGAGTTGTGTTCCATCCTCAGTGGAGATTTGTTGATGGTAACTACTGTATCTTCATTTATAGTCATGCTTTCAGTGTTTTTTGCATTGAGAATGAAGCCAATCTTAGCTTATCTTCCAGTGATAGTAATAGATCTTGTGCATCTTGTAAAATAGTGTTGCTGTCAGTGCTATATTGTTTGCATAATCAAGGTTGGCAAGATACTTATCTGTTTATCTGCGTGTCTTATTAGGCATGATGTCAATACCTTTGAGGTATCTGTCTAAGACTGACTGTCTAAGAATGTAGTCAACAGCAATAACAAAAGATATATGGGACTAGTGTATTTACTTGAAGAATCCAATGGCTGTGAGAAATTCTTTGGTTGGTCCGTCAATGGTGTGTTTGTAGCTATATGAATTTTCATACATTGTGGCAATTGCTTTCACGATTTATTCAGGAACAGGATTGCCACAGTTCAGCAGAGTGTGCAGCATCACTTTCCGGTTAACTCTGTCAAATTCTTTTGCAAAGTCGACATACACGATTTATACATTCTTTTTAGAGATTTTCAGCTCTTATATTATCCTTCCGAGGGCATAAATTTGAGGTGTTGTAGATTTGCCGTTTTGATGTCTCTGAAGAATGGAATCAAGGTGATGTGAATTCTTATCACAAAGCATGGTGCTGTATAACTCTGAAGCTTGTGCAAACAGTGTTATACCTCTTTAGTTGGAAGGTTAAAGAAATATCACCTTTCTTTGGGAGAGGTATTATTCCTGATTTTAACAGAGCATCTGGCTTATTTCATTTCTTAGTCTCGTCGCAGAAGTCTAGCAACTGCTTGTAAAAGAATGGGCTTTTTCATATGGCGGCTGCTGATTTGTTGTCTGGACCAGGAGTTTTAGACATCTGAAACTTGTTCAGGTTCTTCTGAAATTTCTCCATGGAGAATGAGCCAGTCTTGATTGGAAATGGATCATAGATCTTTTCATTCAATCAGGGTTAATTCATTTTGCTCAGGTTTTTCTAGTAAATTGGGCAAATGCTGAAACATGTTCTCTTGACATTCTTCTTCAGCTGTCTCCTTTAACTAAGTTTGACAGGAGAGGCTTTCGTGTTGATGATCTCATATAGATATTCAGACAGCTGCATGTTTGCATTCATAATATAGGTTGTCAGGCTCTCGAGTCTTACCCTTTATGTGCTTTTCAAACACACAAATGTAGGCTCTATTAACACACAGGCCTTGTGTTTGTAATTCAATTTATTCGTCATAGTTATTTTTAAAGTTATGTTAAAAATATAATTTGAACGTAATTGAAAATTGTTATTAAAGAGATTATCATTAGTAATTTTTGACTGTTTTTCTTTTCAGCAAGTGGAACTCTTTATATTGTTATGGACTACTGTGAAGGAGGTATGTGAGTTTGTTGCTATTTTTGTTGTTGAAAGCTCACCTCATCTATGTCAACCGCCAGGTTACCCAATTGCCATCACATTTTCTTTCCAATGGCCTTTGATCCATCATTACTGTTCTCATTTCTGCTGTATTATTCATGCCAGTATCTTATAAGTAAGTTGCTGATGTACGTTCTTCTTGTCTTTTTTCTGTTGGCTCTACATTCAGTTGGTTTCCACAGAATAAGATCATTTGCAATCTCTTCTCTGTGCTGAATTCAGTGTCTTGCCAACCTCAGTCTTCTTTCAGCAATCTTTTTTGAAACTGGAGGAAGATCTTGATAATATCTTTGTTTGTCCGTTTCCATATTCTAGACACATTTACAGCCATGCATAACAACCTCGTATAGCATCCATCAATTTACTTTTTCATCACTTTATTTATTATTGATGTTTTTGCGCCATACAGGAGTACAGATTGCATTGTGTTGTTAGTTTGTTGAAAAAATTAAATGTCAGTTGGCTTTATTTCTAACACGAAATTGATTTTTGTAGGTGATTTATATCAAAAGATTGTGACACAAAGAGGTGTTAATTTTAAAGAAGAGCAGGTATGTGTTTTTTATAATTTGGAACGAATTTTTCCTTTTCTACAGTATCAACGAATGTATTCAGAGATGTGCATTAGAACAAAAACACCTTAAAATACAAAAGATAACGAAAAACGAGGAATTATTCTCCTGATTCTGGAATTATATATTCTGAAAGTTTTCAGGGTTTTGAAATTTCTTCTGGTTTTTTGGATTCAAATTATTTATGAGATACATTTTTGAAAGGATTTAAGTTTAAGATGCGTAAAAACGTATTGTTTACATGTTTTTGAATTTTTGTTATTGCTAACTGAATTACAGATGTATTTAAAAATATACAGTCCAAACATACAAATTACAGAATATTATATTCCATCAAGGAACTTCAGGAAGAGTGTTTTCCAACGAAGTATCGGTTTATTTCAAAGGAAGGGGTTTAATTTCAAGAATACTTTCAAGTTAACTGTTATTATATATTTTTTAAGTGAAAATATAAAATTTTTAGGTGCTAAATTACTTTGTACAAATATGTTTGGCATTGAAGCATATTCATGATCGAAAGATTCTTCACAGAGATCTTAAATCACAGGTTTGTAATTTTTATTCATTTGTTGTTAAAAGAGAAGAAATTGATGATTATGAACCAAATTCTGACAATGTTTAATAATTTATATAGAATCAGTACGCAAAACCCATTGCTAACCAGCAGCCTTTGCGACATAACAACAAACCCTTGCAACAAGATCTTCACAAATAGCGAAAACAAATTTGGTGCAGTATTTTAACTAATCATGACCAAAAAGTAACGAAACACAGCCTTTTTTGCTGCTGATAAGTCGCACTAGGCCAAAACTTACTTCCGGACAACACGAAAGTCGTCAAAGAAATGTGCCATGCAATGGCCGCTGGTTAGCGATGGGTCTTTAATTAATCACTAGAATCGTAAAAGCTTGTCATATTTTTTGATGAGAGATATCTTTGATTTATTTCACAGAATATATTTCTAACGAAAAATGGCATTGTTAAACTTGGCGATTTTGGAATTGCTAGAGTCTTAAAAAGGTAATATGTGTGTTATAATATATAACATTTTATGAAATGAAACATTTAATTATTACTGCAGAGAGAACACTTTTCTGTTAACCATTTCAAGACCGGGTTTCTTCCTGCTAAACAGGCAAATCATACGCAAATTTTATTTTTCAGGGGGTATCACATGAAGTGCAAACCAATTCAATTTGTGAGATAAACTTATGTTGAAATATCTGAAATCAACATAATGTTTTGGCCGCCTTTGCCTCCTGAAAATGTGACGTTTTACGTTGTTTGTCAATGGACTATTTGGCCCTTCCCGGGTTGAAAAAGTTAAATTGAGATTCAATCAAATTTATTGTATTCTCTGGAAATGTTTCTTTTGCTCCTTATTACCCTTTGAATGGCTAATAATGTAAAGCTAATTAATTTTTATTAAATTTTTCTTTATTTTTAGCACTGTTGAACTGGCACGCACATGTATTGGAACCCCATATTATCTGTCTCCGGAAATATGTGAAAACAGACCTTACAATAACAAAAGGTGTTTGCTTTTTATAAATTGTTTTTCTGTTTCTTTGTGTTTATTTTTATCGTTGTTAATTTTTGTTGTTGTTGGCAATGAAGAGCTGTATACTCAATATAATTTGATAATTTGATAAGTTGCATATATAAAGTTGACATCTGCTATCTTGACCGCCCGTTGTCTAGAACATTTGCTATTTTGAACAAATTTTAATTTCCCCTCGCTAGGCTTTTATTTATGAAATATTGCTCGTTCTTATCTCGAATAGATTTAAATTTCCCGTGAAAGTTCGAGATAGTGAATGTCAACCGTAATTATTAAATTATGAATTTTTTTTACAATAACTGTACATCACGAAACTCCTGAAAGAACTAGCTTTTGATTTTTGTGATAATGCAAGCAAGAATTTCTTGGAGACTTTTCAACGTGTGATGGCAATATGTGTAAATTGTTTAAAAAATAATTTGGTCATGTTATTGTAGTCATTCGTTAATTGGTCCATGGAATTAAAATGAAAAGTATTTGTTTGCCTTCAACTATTTAATTTCAGATTTATCTCAGATAAAATATCAAATAACGAGAAATCATATTAAGCTGAGGCCAAGGAGCCAAGGAAATTGTTAGTTGTGTTTTCATTCAGGAATTGTAAATACGTGTTTTATTTGAAACATTCTACATGTATAGCAATACAATAATTGCTCATTATATTGACTTTGAATATTGGGAATTATGAAACATTCATTTTTTCAGTGATGTTTGGAGTCTTGGATGTGTTTTATACGAACTTTGTACTTTGAAACACCCAGTAAGTTGTATTTTATATTATTATTTTGTTGCTTTTATAATCATTGTGCAACAAGAATTCGTTCACTGCGACCAACACTAATTTGCTACAATAAATTTTAGAAACATTTGGGAAATTTGGATATCAAGTAAAATCGTAAAAGACCGGATAGGTTTTTCTTAATATCCATTTTGAAAATTTATGATAACTAACACGGGTTGCTGCAAACGATGCCACAGGCAGGGAGTATGTCAAGACACAGCAACCCTGTGTTCTTTAGGCTAATCTACACGATCAGACCCAGGTCAACGTCGCTCCACATTGAAGGTTGTCGAAATAAGAAAGAAGGAAAATGCATCTGTGTATGCCCGTGTAAACCAGCCTTTACAACGAACAATTAACAAGTTACAAGTTTGGAAGTTTACAACGGGTTACAAGAATTATGAATGAGTTTGTTCACATGTAGCGGCGGGAGAGGAAAATGATTGACAGGAGAGGTAAATGATTGACAGGAGAGGAAAATGATTGACGGCGTACTGAAATATGGACATATTTCAAAATGGCATCAAGACCTGATACTTCCAATGCTACTTAAAATTCCAACATATTTAATGGTTTAAATGTTGTGAACAAATCGTGAAACATTGGATACTTCAGGGGTTACCTGAAATTATTCAAAGTTAACCAATTCAGTCTATAATACTTCAGTTTTTGTAATTTTCTGGTTTCTTCGCGGAACGTTTTTATGACGTGTTTCTTAAAAAGTTTTGTGAAAAGCTATTTTTCGTACTTCATTTTGTCTTCTGAATGATCATATTTTTTAAAATTGTTTTCATCGCTTAAAGTATGCTTTTATTGTTTCAGTTTGAATCTGGCAATATGAAGAACCTTGTTTTAAAGATTATTAGGTAATATAAAATTGCTATTGAAGTGTTGAACTCCCGGTTCAAATGTGAACTATTTTGTATCTCTCAGTGTTTATTTTGCTTTGGACTTTGAAAACTCGCTATCTCGAACACATTTTCACCCCCTTGGAGAGTTCAGACTCGCTTAACTTGAACCCTCCTCAGTTAACTCGAACTGTTTTGCGTATCCTTCGAGAGCTTTCAGTATTTATTTAGCCTCTGTTATTTTAAATATGAATATTTAATGCATCGAATGTTTTATTTGTTTCAGGGGGAGCTACACACCTTTGCCAAACAGATACACTCCAGACTTGAGGTCACTGGTATCTCAATGTTTTAAGAGAAGTCCTATGTAAGTATCGTGCAGCGTGCATTAACGGAGGCAGCGTGCATTAACGGAGGCAGCGTGCATTAACGGAGGCAGCGTGCATTAACGGAGGTAGCGTGCATTATCATAGGCAGCGTGCATTAACTCAAGAGTCAACATTTTCACCCTTGTATTTATTTCCAGTTATTTTCATGCGTAAATCAAGCAAGCAAAATTAATTAAAAGATCTTGAAATGTCTTGAACTGAATTTAAACTTCCCCGTCTATAGTAACCCCCTAACAATATAAAGTTTTGGTTTGTTTTCCAATGTTCTACATAGCCTTTCCAGGGTTGACAGCGTTAAACTATTATGTATGGTTAAGGCCTGGCCCAATGATTCAAAATGTTGCATCGTTTAGCCCGGCCTCATTTTTTATTAGTTATTATTTGTATTATTCAGAAAGAGACATTCCAATTAATTTCCATTCGAACTAATTGTTGGATGTCGTTTGATTAAAGAAGTGTTTTTTACTATTATTTTGTAATTTTTTGGGAATGACAAACTGATTTTCTTTGACAGGGAAAGACCTTCAGTAAATCGAATTCTTAACAAACCTATCATTCAAGCAAGGATCCAAAAATTTCTTTCGCCTGAGGTCAGTTAAATTATATAATTAATTTTTTGTTGTTTTAATTGATGAAATTGTGTTTGGGTTTATTTTGATCTTTGTATTAATATTCCATTTTCTGTGTAGGTAATGGAAGATGAATTTAGCCACACAATTCTACATAAAGAAAAACCAAAACAGCCCCCGGCTCCTAGGCCCCTTTCTGCAGGTAAAATATACATCATCCCTTAGAATTGTATTTGTTTATTTGTTTATTTATGTTTGTTCGAAAGGCTCTTTTACTTATATGTTTGCTTTATTAAATTGCTGTTGCGTTGAAGTGGAATGATGTTTTATTTATATTATTTATAAAAAAAATCATATTTTATGGTTTTCGAATATTATTCTATTTCCAAAGATTTTGATAAGCCTTTGAAGTTTACCGTTTTATATTATTATTATTATTATTTTTTTCTATTCTCATGTTAAAAATTACAACAATAACTAAGTCACAAACAATGATACCACAGGGAGTGTGTAAATACATAGAAACTCAGTGGAATTTTACATAGATGAACAGTTACAAATTAAGGACTAAAAATTAAAATACATGAATACAAATATTAAATTCACGAAAATTGTTTACGAGAGAGGAAACAAGTGAGTCAAAAGTATACACATATAATCATATGCATGGAAATTTACATGAAACGTTCTCATTTGCCAGATGTACGCAAGCAAAATCCAGTTGCGAAAATTTATGGTGCTGGCGTTGCAAGGAGACCTGTATCAGCAGTGAAGTAAGATTCATTATCCTTCATTTTTTTTCTATATTCCTGAAAGCTGAATATGTATATCTACTTTCTACACACCTTTGGATATCTGATGCTTCAGAGGTTTTTATGTTACATATACATGTATTATGTTATATTGTATCATATTTGGTAAAGAAGACATTTTATCACCGAGTTCTCACTGTGAATGGATGGCGCTTTGCTTTAAATTTTGGCTCACTCTAAATAAAATAAACAAATAGTGACTCAAATATTGTGACTCAAAAACAGATGTATGCATTTCTCGTGATCTACTCTTCTAATATTTAAAATTTAAAAAAATTAAAAATTTCCCAGAAAACAATCTCAGTAGTTTACTGTTTTTATTTTTTTCTTCATTCTGTTTTTGAATGAGTGAAATGTTGTATTCAAATTAAATTGTTTTTATCATATTTTTTTGTTGCAAAACACAGCAAAAAGCCTGTTGCTATTGTTGCACAACCTAAACGACCGCCGAGTGCAGGCAGAAGACCTGGTGGTGCTGCAGAGGTAAAATTATTTCAAATTACTGTACATGTACGTAAAGTTATTTTATTTTATGTTATTTATACGTTATATTCCATCCAGTATAAACTGTGTTGGATTGGTGATGCGATGTGAGAGCGCGGATCATCGAACGCCGATTTGAGACCTGGCGGATCACTCCTATCTACACTTTCCTGCCCAACATTTGGGTCCTCTGTTCTACAATACTGCTGCATCATGCATCGCGTCGCAGCGTTTCCACAAAGTTGAGTTGGCTTGCTGCTAGCTTTTAATGCCTGACACATTGTCCGGCAAATTTCATCCTTCTTTCCCATATTTTGTAGATCACTCTCGGGATGTCTGTGTAGAGGTCTATGCTCTTAATGTGGTCCTTCCAACTGACATTTAGCAGTAGCACCATCCGTAGCATTTATGTTTATGCACCAGTAATTGCTTTCCCTTGTTGCACTGTTAATGTCCATGTTTCATACCCATACAACATACAACTGACTCAACGATTGCTGCTAACAGACGCTTTTTGAGTTTATTGCTTATCCACAGTGAGTTTATTTCCACCCTTTTTTCATGCCATGTAGTGCTCTCTATGTAGTGCTCTCCCGATCTTCAAATCTTGTTCAGTTGATGCTATATTTGCACCGAGGTCTATTTTTGCTTTTTCCGCTGTGTCCGAAACCCGGCTAATGTTGTCTGCAAATCCGAATCTTTGAGCATGACTAGTTGTACTATGCGGCTCTTTCTATGTACCAATGTGAAGCCTAGCTCCTCTTCTCTCGTGTTTATTGCCATCCTTAAAGCGTAGTCCAGAACAGCACCAAAGAGAAAGAGCAAATGTATCACCCCGGAGAACACCAGCCATAATCAGAAATAGCACCGTTTTATTGTCAGGAGATACGACCTTTGCTTGGGTCTTGGAGCAGCAATCTTGCAGCAATCGCTTTCACAACTTCTCTGGTACATGATATGCCTGGTGTATGTCAATATGGTAACGATTGATCTTATCCTTCCTCTGTCCTTACACTGTGCATATCTCTATTCCTTGCTTCATCAGATTGAAAGCCAACTCATCAGTCTTTAACCTCGACTCCACACCCTCCTTGCTACTTTTTGGAGCAGCAAGTATCTGAGTGTTAAATGTAGCTAACTAGGGGAGGGAGGGGGCTGTTTACATCTTAGTATTGCTGCAGGCCTCAGGTGCTTGTCATTTACTCCCCTCCCTAATGGGTTTATGGCAGCACCGTCGCGTCATCAGTTCCAACTTATGGACATGCATATGTTCCTGTAGCGGCATTGCTTTTGGGGAATCACGCCCCTAAAAGTATAGGATTTGTGTTTTGGTTGTGATTTATATTAGTCTTTTTACGGCTGTTATACAAAAGAGGGGTCACCAGTTCTCTCGCCCAGACGTGAGGTTGGAATTACGAGCTGCACTCCTCCTCCTCCTCTATGTATGGCCGGCACCTTGTCATTCGGCCGTTTGGTCTGCATGCAAATCACTTCCGCCGTCAACGACACGAGTCTTGCCTTCCTGTTGGACTTTCAGATCAGAAGCAGATTGTTAGGGATGCTTGTTACATATGTTTTACTTTTGAACCAAATTAAAAATCCTAATTACAATTTAACTGAAAGTGTATTTAATATATAAAGCAAGTTTCATTACAATTATATAATTATCTATTTTTGTTAACAATTGTTTATTATTACATTCAGAATAATTCATTTCAGCAAATGAAAATCGTTGATGAAAAACGAAAAGAATTGGAAGCGAGGGAAAAAAGAAGAAAAAATCTTGTTGATAATCAAGAACGTGACTATCAAGAATATCTTAAAAATATTCACAAGAAAAGATATGAAAAACAACAGGTAAATTCATAGTAAAAAAAACCCCATCACTTTGGGAAAGGGTTATGGATCATTGACAAACAACATTAAATGTCTTATTTTCCAGGGTAATGCAGGCAAAACTTCATATTTATTTCAGATATTTAAACCAACGTTTATCACAGAAATTAAATTGGTTTGCATACTACCCCCTTGCAAAATAAAACTTGCGTAGGACTCGCCTCTTTAGCAGAAATTAATCCGGGCGTAAAAGGGTTGATTTTTAGATGTTTTAATGTTTAAAGTAATTTTAGTCTAGCCACTTTCAAGCCTTAAAAATTAGTCTAATTAATATGAATTAAAATTTCACATCAAAGAATTAATGTAAATAATAATGGACATTTGCAGATGCATTTTTAGTATTATTTTTGCAGGCAGAGCGGATGAATCGTGCGAGAGAGGGTGGGTGGAGAAATTTGTTGCAATCGGACGAAGATATTAGCGTAAGTTTAATTTTATTACTGATTTTAATTGTGACTAGCATCAAATTGTTATTTTTGTCAACATTTTTTTAATTGTTAATAAAAATATTGATTTGGTTGTTAATTTTTTGCATTTGATGAAATATGTTTTCAGTAAATTTTGAAACATTATTTGTTTTTCAGAAGAAAGATAAATATATACATTTATATAGATGAGGAACTCTCGAAAAATTACCATTAGTTTAGCAAGCATTTAAAACTTAGATCTTTTATGGTTGCTCTTAAAACAATATTTAACCTTTGAAATAAGCTACTAATTAAGGTCTAACGTTTGTAAACTTGATTTTTTACTACTTACGCTTCTTATAATTTTAAGTATATAAGAAATTATGCAGAAAATTAAAGTTTAGTTTGCTTTGATTTTAATTAACTTTTGCTCTGACAGGTAAAGCAACCCAAGCCCATGGAAAGGTACGGACCAAAGGAACAACTCAAAGAGAACGTAAAGGAGGATAAGGATAACCAGAATAAAGAGAACGTTCCTCAACAGAGACCTATTTCTGCAAGGGAGCAAAGACCTATTTCTGCAAGAGATCGACCTTTTGAAGCTTATGTTGCAGCTAAGGAAGCCCGCGAACACAAGTATGTTTTTTTGACTTGTTATTTTGTTAGTAAAGTATGTTGTACACACGATTACGTTAGAAAGTATTGCACCACCTTGCTAGAAATGGCGACCAAGATTGTCGGGAGGCCCAATCAACAAGATTTACATAACAAGAGCATGAAAAACCAGGGGGCTTCACCACGCTAAATTTTGAAAGCAAAATATTTTATTTTAGTCTTAGGAAATTTTATTTTAGTCTTGAGAAAATAACGTTATGTTCGAGACAACCACATTTTCAGAAATAAAAGTCATTCGATTTCGTTACAAGACTAGCCTCATTTTCAACATTGATGAAATTCCCATAAGTACAAAAAACGTTCAAACTTCGATGTCTTTTGGGTCCCTTGGGAGAGAAAGAGGCAAGAATAACCATTCCCAGTGGTAGTACAGGAATAACCTAGAGACTCGAAACCAGGTTCTATTCCAGAGAAGGTCTATAAGCTACACTACGTCCAGAAAATAGGGCATTTTGCGGCAAAGGCTTCAAATTTTGACGTTTTTTAAAGAATTAACTGTTGTACTCCATCACATCATTCATTAGTCTGAAGGACAATTTGTATTGAATAAGGTTCTTGAAATGTTTTTGCAATCCTTTAAAAAGATTTTTTTGACATACATATACAGCTTAAGTATGCATAACGTCTTTAACAATATTATCAGTTTTGTCGTATGTTTTCAAGATTTTTATTTACCTTTTTGAAAATTTTAAAAATGTTAAAAATATAGTTATTATAATTGTTTTAAACAGAGCAATGGGAGCCGATGCTGCAGAAAAAGCTCGAGTTCTTGAAGAGTTTTGGCAAAGAAAACGTGAAGCTGCGGGAAATAGAGCAAGAGGCAGTTATGATTACAATCCCACTCCAGTAATTACACACGTTTGCAATATTGATATCACTTTGAATTACAAATAGTGCTACAGTCGACTTTGATTACAGTTCTCTCCACTTAAAGTTACACTCCGTTTATAAAGTCACATTTAAAATCACATAAAGTTACAGTCGCCTTAATATTTTTCCCAAACGTTCAAAACTATTGTACTTAGCCTCGGTTTACATTCACATATTAACATTTGGTGTGGCAATATCCAAAGTCCACTGTATATACAATGGTTAATGAAGTGTTTATTTTTTTTAAATTTTTTTTAAAAAAAATGATGGCATTAACTTTTTGTCGATTTTTTCAAAGGAGAAAATTGAGGGAAAATTTTAAATTCTATTTCGTAGTATTTTTTGTTGGATTTTTGATATTTTTGAATATTGACAATTATGAGAAATTATGTCAATTAGTTTGTTATTTGTTTATCTGTTTGATTGAAATAATTTTTTGATGCAGCAACAACAACCACCACGAGCTGAAGTGATTGCAAAACCTGGTATGTTGTGAATATATGTTTCTTATTTTTCATCATAAAACAACTTAATAACAGACAAAAGTTGCATCTTACTGTGCCATTCACCAGGCATGCCATTCACAGCAGGAAAGTTTTATCTTTTTCAGATTGTTTTTAGAGAAAAAATTATATTTCAACCAGGTGCCACCTCCAATTTTTGTTGGAGACAGCAACCTTTTTTGATTCAAGGAACAAGGCAGAAGGAAACCAAAAAGTACATAGATATATTGCTTTTAGGGCAGGCGGAGAAAAAATGGATGTGATAATACTTGATCAGATTTTTATGTGCATATAAACAAGCAAAGGAATGACATCAATAAATATAATAATAATATCAATATTAGATAGATATGATATAATACGCTTTTGTTAAAGGTGTTTCGAACAGACCAAACGTGGCTGCTCCTAATATCAAAGGACGGAATAATGAGGAGCAGGTAAGTATTTCAGATTATATTTTTCGTTTTGTATTGATCTAAATGCTTACAGATGAAAATTTTCTTGAATAAACCTTGATGAATGCTGTTTGTTTATTATTTTAATTATTATTTATTATTTACTATTATTTTAATAAACTTTAAGTAGTTAAATTTGATCGTCATATATTTTACGAAAGATCCATGATTTTATTCTTTAGGCATATTTACAGCAGCTTGAAAACATTCGACGACAAAATTATGTTGAAAGGAAAATTTTGCAAAACAAATATCAAAAACCACCACTACCATCAAACAACAGACCCGAAGAACGTCCTAGTGCTGCTGCATGTGACCCTCGTTATGACCCTGAGGCCAGAAGAAAAAAGATAGCAGCACTAAAAGTATGTAATCACGTGAGCATAAAGGAAACGTGTTTTTTATGCGCGATCAAGTTCATTAAACAGGTTTTGAAATCGAGATTAATGAGTTGCATATTTGAAAAAAGCCACGAAGCGATAAATAATTGGATAGCTCCCTACCATTATTACCGGTGTCAGTGAAGTTTGCTCCGGTGTTTATTGTTTGAAAGATACAAACAATAAATAAAACCAATTTGGTCCAAGCAATCCTCGCCATCACAGGTGTGCACTCAGCCAGGTTTCGAAAGAGCGATTTCCAAGGGTGCAAGAGGCGTTTGAAATCTATTGACTGTATTCCTGGCAAATTCAACATTGCTATATAATTCAAATTGTTGGGCACATTTGATGAAATCTTCAGTTTGATAACTTTGTTGCTTGTTTCTGCTTGAATTTGATGCAAGAGGCTTCAATTTATTATTGGATACCTTACAATTTCACGTTTTAAATGTTTGCTATTTAACTTAAGGCGCAAGCTGATCAACGTTCCATTGCACTTCGAGAAGAATTAAACAACAGAAGAAAGGTTTTTCAACAGAGATTAGACAACGAAAGAAATGAACGAGAACAACAGGTAAAATCTCTATTTAAAGACTGGTTAATAGTTAGAAATCTTACTTACGTTACTGACATGCCATGAAAGCTCTATTTAACCACCTCACTATTAAGTTTTCCCTTTCTAATTAACCTACTTATTGTAGCTAATTAGAAATTTCTAATTATCCCAACTTCCTATGCAATTGTTTTCATTGGAAATTTTGTAGAAGTCAATTTTTGTAGAGAATTGCTACTTGTTACTTGTGATGTCAGATCATTGGAATTTTCACAGACAACGGCAATGTTTTTATTTATTTTTGTTATTTTATTTCAGAGATTTGCACAACAAAAGATTACACCAAGAGCTGATGACAGGTAATGTCAATCAATCGATCAATTAATATGATGTCAAGTTTTGTGACGTTTTAGTTTGTTTTGAAAACCGTCATCAAAATCTAGCAATTTGTTGAAATTTTGCTCCTAATATTAAAAAAGAATTTATAGATATATATATTAATGGAGTATGAACATGTAGAGGCATAAAAACATGTCAGGCTGTCATGCATCTTTATTGTACTTTGATACAGATTTAAACGTATATTTTGTTGGTTTTTGTTTAACATGGTAAGATACAGGTAAAGGCATTAAAAATAAAATCATATTTCAATTTAAAATTGAATAAAATAGCACTTATTCAACTCTTTTTAGAGCTTATTTTTATTTGTTAAATTTGATTATTAGAAAAATTCAGTTTGATTAAAAAACCTTTTTTTGAAGGCCATTACCCGTTCAGCAAAAACAAATGAAGGGAAACAAATTTAAAGATGCCAAGCCAAAAGGTATTTTTGATTTTCTTATAATTCAAATAAAAAACATGTATGAAGCATTAAAATGTTTCTGTTTTCATTGAAAGACAACTATGATATGTCACCGATGACGTAATGTTTTTATTTACAGTTGTTGCTGCTGCTGTTGGATTAGAAACAGCGATGAATCAAGTAGCTGCAGCAAGACTTTTTAGATCATGCTCTGAGGTACTAATTTACTATTTTTTAGATTAATTTATTTTATAGAGATTTTCGATTTGTCTATACATTTACACATGAAGTGAGTTATGGTTTTACCTATGGACCAGTGACAAAAACATTTCTAAAGTCCCTTTAAGGTTTTTAACCCAAAATTGATTTTTACCGATATTAATAAAATCGGCCGATCGACATTTCAAATCATAATCTGCGTGTTAAATCAAATAAACTTTCCGTAGTATTTAAAAAAACGCATTGTCGTTTAATTTTTACGTTGGTTTTATGTGGTCCTGCTTTCTCAAAATATTTAGAATATGATCTGATATGGCTTGCGATAAACATGCTCTCAAACATTCAAGAGATAGACCAGGAAGTAATCTTGTCTAACCAAACTTAATGTGCAAAATAAATATACTAACCATTCTTCAAATATAACATTTTTCCTTCAAAGCGATTTTGTAAATATGATGGTCTTATGCCATTTTCGTCCTCAGCCAAATCATCGTATCTTACTTTGTTTTTGTCTGGCATTGATTAGTCGTCCGAGGAAGAAGAGGCAATAGGGTCGTGTCGGTTCGGCATAAAAACACATATATCTATATATACATAGCGCCCAACCCTTGAACTATGGACGGACTCCATGAAGCCTTACTTAAAATGTTTAAGTAAGAAAAATTTAGAAATTTAAAACTTAGAAAATAGAAAATTCGGTAAAAATAGAAAATTCATTAAAAAAATGGTCGAAAATTCCCACCAAAAATTCACAAAATCAAAATTCCAGGAAATATTAGAAAAGATAAAAAATATTTGAAAATACAATCACTATTGGACAGTATTATATAAATAGACAATATTGAAAATATCACAAAATATTATGACACATTAGAAAAGATAAAATGTAAGAAAATATTACAAAACTTATATAAATATTATAAAACAGGAAATGTCAGAGAATAATAAAGCTGTGTGGAACAGTAATGTATTGTATTTTATCAGAGTAATATGTTGCTGGTTGCTGTATTTTTATACGGTGATCTTCGGGAAATTGTGAAGAAATGATGCATGACCGAAAGCATTGGAACCAAGCAGACGATATCGGTTTAGCAGTTTTGCCATTAGAAGTAACTGCTTCGGCGATGGAGGGTAGGTTCATTTTAAAAATATTGTTTGAAACAATGAATACTAAAAAGTGTAATTTTGGTATAACTTAGATGCATGTCATCGCATTTTAAACGTTATAGTTTTCGATTGAGGTGTAGAAATATACCGTAGAGTAAACTTTATAACGTCTTGCTTTCAATTACCAATCTACGAACTCTAACTTCAAATCATGAAATCATACACATCTTATAATCTAAACATAACAGGATAATGTCGGTCACACATTTACATAAAGACATATAAACGTAAAAGACGTTGCTGACACTACGGTGCGAACAAGACAAAGCACAGCACGAAACAGATACTGAATCTAAACTAATTTCTTAACAACAGATACCAACAAAAGCATCTTTCGGATGCAGTACACACCGAAAACTGACTCACTGATTTTCCAACGATCCAACGATGAGATCTCAATAAAACCTCTCTAAAGAACTACTGCCGCAAACTTCCTTTACGCAATGCTTCCAGCAATTATTTTACATTTTTAATGAATATTTTAACATTAAACCCGAAGAAGCTTCGCATGGCATTGCAAAATATTGTCAAACGTTATCTATTCCTCGTTTTATGTGTTATTTTGCGGGTTTTTTCTTCAAATTTTTATTTCAATAGTTACATCTGTAAGTGACGTCGTTTTCAAACCATACCAGAAGAGAGATATATCACCTGAACTTGCAGCTCATCGCAAAAATTGGATAGCAGAAGGCAAAATACAGTTGATGTCAGTTCTGGAAAATAAAGCATTGGCTGAAGAAACAATTGTGCTTGCAAGCCCTCCGAAAGGTACAACTAATGAGTGATGCAGCAAGCCCCCCGAAAGGTACTTTAGATAAGCAGGTAGGGAAAGCAAATTTGAAAGCTATTGGCGGTACTATAATATTGCCAAAGAAATCTCCTGGAAAGATTGGAGAGACAATAACGATTGCATCACCACACAATGTAAATGAAAGGAAAGATAATTAATATTAAAGAAACAGTTGTTTTTGAACCGCATGTCAAGCAATGAGAAATGGACCTGCGGAACAGTGAAAATTTGAAAGAAGAAGGCGCTCCTTTGACGTCTCAAAAGGATAGAGTTGATGTTACTGAGAAGGAGGGAGGATGTTACTAAGAAGGAAGATGAGAAGAATGATGTTAATTCCAAATTAGAAAATGAAGCGCAATGTGGAGATCACGAAGATGGTGACAGTGATATTGAAGTATTAACTGCTATATTCGAAGAAGCATTAAAAGAACATGAAAAACCAAAGTCTAGAGCTGCATGGGGAGCTGATGGTATGTTATTTTAACAGTAATTGTAACTGGAAGATGAGCAAAAGTTTTCTAAACACACATCCTGTTTATTTCATTTGCGTGTTTCGAACCTTTAGAAACCGAGGGATGATTTTTGATGTTGTGGAATGTTTTGTTGAAAATGGAAATAAACTTATGTTGTTAACCCAGTTTTGCACGGGGAACAAAAATGTCCCCTCAAGTTTTGTAAATTACTTCTGAATCGTAGGGGCAAATTATCTCTTAACTCTCTGATTTTTAGGTTCTATCTACATTTAGACATTAAGTTTCAGGTTCATAATATATGTTCATAAGAATAATTAAAGAACAATCGGGCTGTAAAATTAAACAAAGGCTATTTTCTGAAACTAATTGGAAGATTCATTATAGCACAAAGTTTCGTCACTCTATTTGAACTGAATGTTGGTTTTTAAAGGGAGGGGGGATTCGAACAATTTGAGAGTTGGTTTTTTGAAAAAATTTGGTTAAACTTTGAAAAAATAATTCATAGAAAACCGTTATAAGTGTAACATTAGGTAACATTATCTTATTTTGTTGCAATCACAAATTTTTATTTGGAAAAACAAATTCGGAAGGAAATAAAATTCTACGAAAAGATGCTTTTTTTATCGTAAATATGGTGTAATTTGCATTATAAATTTTTAATAAATGTAGTGTGAAATTTGAACATGGATGAAATTTGATTTTCAGGAAAGGCATCTCTGAACTTTATGTCCGAGGAATCTGGGCAAGATATTGTGAGCACAGATGCAACGGAAAAAAACAATAAAAATTTAGACAATGATCAAAAAAAGAAAGCTGAAGTTTCTAAAATCGACGAAAGTGAGAATGATTTAGAAAATGTGTGTGTGTGTTTAGAGAATGAGTAATTTGTTGATTTGTGCCCATATTTCTTTTTGCACCCAGTTGCTTCATTTTTGATGTTTGGTTTTTGACAAAGTTTCTGATGCCTTTGATAAGTGTTTAAAAATATCTTAGCTCATTGTCAAATTATATTTTTCGGTTAGGAACTTTAAAAAACACTATTGCTTGATTTTTTTGTATTTTTTAAGTATTTTTAAATATGTGATATCGTTGTAAAATATTCGACACAAGGGAAAATTACTGTCAATTAAAAAGTGCAATCATTAAAGATTAGTTAATTAAATTTTGTAGTTCATTTCATACTCCAAATGCATCACTTCTTGCAACAAGAACGAAAGGATTACAAACTGGAATTTATGATTCTTCACCAAAGGTATACTATTTATATGTTGGATTCTGCTGTAGATCTTTTGAAAAATAGTTTATAAGCACAGTGCAGTGTGTCAATTCAATTTATTCTCAATTTACTAATGCTAAAATTTGCAAGTAGCCAAGTGGTTTAGTTATAGGGTCGAGTTGCCAAATGGTTGGAACTTCCATTTACAAAACCCACAGCTGTCTATCTTTTTGAGGTCGGTAAATGAATACCAGTTAACAGTTTAACACTGGGGTAAGTGGTCAAAACTGACCAGTAAAAGAAATAGCGGCCACCCCTATCTGAAAAGATAGTAATCAAAAGAGGGACCCTCGTGTCGCATTCACCTGCAGCCGACCAATTGACTTACTTTTGCTAAAATCTGAAAGTGTAAAGTTTAGTATATTTAATTGTACGGTAGAAATCCTCATAAAGGAGGCCTACATTAATTTAACATCCTTAGAAAACACAGCTGGAGATGAGGAAGGGTGAGTTAAGTAATTAATTAATCACAAGTTAAGTAAATAAGTAATATTAAAATAATTACAACTTCTCCAGTAGTTTAAAGGTTCTATTGTAGATGAAGTAAAACATACATTGCTTGTAGCTTACAGTCACGGGATCTGCTAGATTTTTTGCTGCCTCAAGTAGAAACGTTTGAATATCAGATTGTTAAAGTTTTAACTTCATACCTGATTTAAGAAGGGTAACATGCTGTGTTTACACTGTACGGGTACAGTTTCAGAACCGTACAGGTACAAAAGTGTTCCTTTTTCCTACTTAGCAGTACAAAACTATATCGGATCATTCACCCAAGTGTAAATGCAAGGCTGATACGCAACACTGACTTTTGTTTCGGATTAAAAGGGATTGGGTACAGTGTAAACACAGCTTTATTGTCAGATAGAAAATTGATATAATGCTTTAAAAAAGAAGCAACAAATTTCTTGCTTTGACTTATGTTTTGAAAATTAACAATGGACCAACATCGTATTGTAGATTTTGCGGACTGTGTCAATGCCTGGATTGAATTCTGAACAGGCTGAGCTAAAGACAATGATCAAAGAAGATGATGATATTGAAGAATTGACAGTCAAAAATATTGTTAAAAAAGACGAGAAGGGAACCGACATCAAAGAGTCAAAGGAAATTGACGCAGAGATAAATTTAAAAGAAATTGATGATGATAGTGTTGATAAAAATGATGATGATTATGATGATAATCTTGAGCAAGAAGATAAAGATGACGATAGAAGGTTATTTTTACTTTTTGAAAATTTTCTTTTTTTCAAAACTTTCTTAGACGCTGTTTATATGGAGAAAATGGTTCCGGATAACCGGGAAATTTTCGGATTCTGTTTAAATGAAGATATAGTCAAGGCATACCGATAAGTGCTTTACAAAATATGTTATTCCTGGATATTTTAAAATTTTTGTGGGTTACAATTTTAACAGGATCGTGCTTCGGCGGATTGCTGCATAAAATTATTAGATTTATTAACATACATAATTGTTCTTCTTGATATAATTTTAGTGACGAAGAAATGGAGGATATTGAACACATGCTGGAGTCAATGCGTGATGTACTTGGCAGCGCTGGTAAGATACGAGATTGAAACAAGGGGGTGCCATTTTTATCTCTGCTTTGAACAAAGTATATGAACCATTTGCATGTGGATTGTCAGTTTTTTCAGACGTCATGAAAACAAATCAATATAATTTGTACTATAGTCTGACAAATAATTTTTGCATTTCTACCACATTTTTTAGTCAAAGTTTTTGCCAGCTCTTTCTATTTAAAAAATAATAAACTTTGTTTTTAGAATCTAATTCAAGAACCAAAAATGCAATATCTCAAAATTTTGATAAATTTCAACAATGTCAGCCTTAGCTAAAAAAAAAAGATGGAATTAAAGATATAATATCAATGTTGGAATTTGCAAGAAGATTACAAACTGTTGTTTTCGCTTGTAAATAAAATAAGCAAAAACTTTATTGCCTGTTTGTATTCTCAGATCTGTCATTTTAATTTTAGATTCATCGCCTCCTTCTTCAGCAAAACTTTTTAATTCCCTGGGTAAAGAAGGTAAAAGATCTCGTTTTCATTTTGTGATTGCTTTTAAAGATATTTCAAGGATGTTTTTCATAAATGGTTATGTTTTCTGGAAAATTCAACTTGTTTGCAAAGAAGAAACTTTTCAATTACAAAACTTACCTGTCTGAAAACAAATATTTTTTGGAAGTTTAAAGAATATTTGTTAGGCTACCATCTTTGACTGTTCTTATAACTGCAAGAAATGTTAGCTTCAAAGGATGCGAAATACGAGCACATCTTTAAAGGGTAGATCATAGCCTGGAAAGTTAATTGAAATGTGTATTTTAAGAACGAATAATATTTGTCATATATCTTGAGACCGTATGTGTGATTCTCCAGGCTATGATTTAATGTCTACCGAGTTTAATGTCTACAAATATTTAAAGCACGCCATATCTTAGGTGCAAGCACACAAAAATATAAAGATTTTGAAATGGGTTTGTAAATTGATGTGACATGTTTTGCTTTTATCAAATGGTCGAAACTCTCAAAATATCTAAGTTAATATTTATTTTGATTATTTTGTTTTAACCTTGGCCATTCATTCATTTCCAGGTGATGACGATTTACGTTCCTCCTCCAGTGCAACAAAAAAATCGAATGAAGACTGGGAATTCGGTAAAAATATGTTAAAAAATAAATTTATTTTTAGTTTATTTTTATTTCAGTTTGAATGAAAATTTTTAAAACCAGCATGTAATAAATTAATTTTTTCAAAATCTATTTTGAGTATTTTTACAAAGTCGAGAAGGAGAACGATATATCGTAATTTTGTCTAATAAACGCCCTAAAAGAATGCTCCCCTCTAATGAACGCGTCTCCTATTAAAGTGCTTATGCAACCAAATTTTCGAACTCGATTTTATTGTATTTTATGAAAATTGACATTGACTACTTTGACATTTTCTGACAAGAATGGTAGTAAGTTTATCACATTGTGATATCTAAAAGTATTTTTAATTATTTTTTGAA
>JAYJMH010006931.1:0-25406 GCA_036873815.1 Phacellophora camtschatica
AATAATTTCGAAAACTGAGAAAAATGGTCCCAAAGTGGTCAGAAATGTCTGTGAGCAAATTTCCTGATATTACTTTTCACTCGGCTTTAATTCTTTGTAAAATAAATGGTCAATAAGAGTGGCACTATGGTCTGTAATCCTTGTTGGGGGTAGTGTGCCTGGAAGGTAGCCATAAGAAAGCATCGTATCTAGGTAATCTTTTGTACGTTCATTGAATTTTATAATGTCAATATTCATGTCTCCAACAATGATACAACGGTCGTATTTTGTGGCTTGATTCAACTGGATTGTTTCTTTTAGTTTTTCATTAAATTCTCTAATGTTTCTATTTGGATGGCGATAAATTACACCTAATATGGTATCGGAGCCATTTTTTGTTACTTTGATCCAAATATTTTCGCATGGATTTTTGCAAATTACAGTGCAACACACCCAAATTTCGTCCAGGATACATTTCTGGAGGTCCACGTGGTTGTAAGAAGTATGGATATTATTGAGGATGTGCTTGAGGCTGTGATTGTCCATGGACTCAGTGGTATTTTTGTTCATACACAGGGTGTCCATATGTTGTAGAATCTTCATTGTGCTCGTAGAGTGGAGGTTGTTCAAAAGTTGGGTATTTTCTGCGTTGGTGTTGCATGTGTATTTGATCAGCATGGTTATAAGATTGAGTAGAAAACAACTTCGGTGTTGCAACCTTCTGAGCGTAGGTGGCATGGTTCCTTTTTTCAAACTTTTTACGCGAGAAGCCTTGTGACCATAATTTGGTTTTTACATTTTTGACGAAAATGGCTGTTCCCCATGGGGATAAATGAAGGCCATCTGCCCGAAATTTTGTTTTTTTGAAGAAACTCCCACCCTGAATTCTGGCCAGAACAATAGGAAAATAGTAAGCTAATTAAGGGAGAGCAATGGCGCGAGGTCAAAAAATGCGTTTCTAAGGTGGAACTTTACTGTAATATCTCTCTGCTACATCTAACGAGTTTCCTGTTATTTTTTGACGCATGCAAGGTTACGTGTTTCTGTGCTTCACACGAACTGAACTAATTTACATATAGCAACCCATTTAATCTCGTGGAGATGAATGCCACTTAACTGATAGCTGCATGATAGCATTAGCTGAACAAAATTAGGATATAACCAAACTGTTGGAAGTTAAAATATCCGAGAAGGGGTCTGAAAAAATAGTATTTTAGGCAGGCCACATCTCCTTATCTATGAGTGGTCAGCCATTACCGTGAGATAAGATCTGTCCAAGTTTCTATTTGCTTTGTATGCTTACATTTGTAAAATGCAATCAATGAGTTCAAAGCGAGATGAAACATATTCAAAACGAGATTTAATATACTTACGAGGTAGTCGCAATTTATCTAGGTTTGCGGTGATTCTCTTCAGTGCTTTATTATCAGCGGTTTCGTCATACTGCAACATAACGTATTTTATTATTCAATAACCTTCATTACAATAAATTGTTGATTACGTATCACATTAATTTTCAATGTTCTGCCTTGCTAGGTAGAAGTGAATTAGGAAATAATATCTTATATCATCATGAAGGCTGGTATTTGATTAAAACGTGATATTTTTGAGTAAATGTTAAAATACATGCAGACTGTGAATGATGAATAAATTGTGAATAAATTGTCGATAAAAATTATTGGCAGCCTAAAAAAAGTATTTTTTAAATCGTTTTTCTGTGTTAACCCTTTCATGCACGGTTTTATACAGGCAAATCCTATGCAAGTTTTATTTTGCACGGGGGTAGCACACACAAACAAACATGCACCCTGTCATATTACCTTGCATTCTGTCGTTGTTGGGTTGTTGTAAAACACTCAACAAAAATTAAAACTGCTTAAGTTATAGTCACTGGTTAGGGACAATGAAAAATGTATTTTACAACAGGGCCGGTGCAAACCAGAAAATATGTTTTTAAAAAGTGAAAGCCCCGCTGTCATAAAATGCTAAAAAATGTGTGCCCCGTATAGCCAAACCTCATCTGGTACAAAGCGACTGACTAGATCCAACATTATTTTGGAAATGTATACATTGATACCATAGATATGTATATTATTTACCCTAAAGACAAGATAAATCATTTTTGAGGAAATTTGAGGAAATTTCATGTACTTAAATTTCAAATTCTCTGTTAAATCGACAAAAAAAGTCACTGTCCCATCCAGACTGGGGCCAGAAAATAATAAAAGTGCCTGCCCCGTTGCAATCTCCACTGGCCCCGTTGTAAATACATTTTACACTGTCCCTTAGAAAACATTCCAGAGTTAAAAACCATAATGTGATTCAGGAAATATATGTAGTGCATAGCTTGGGCTTTTACTTTCACGCATTGATACCAACGAAACCCCATTATAATGCAACATAACAAGAACGTGCAGCATGTATACAATTAAAAAAATTACCTCCATGAAAAATGCGTGGCCAAGAAGGCCGTCTGAGGCTTGCATGGCTGCACTGACGGTGGGGTATTTGTCATTCAAAAATATCAAGTGAATCTACAAAAAGTTAAAAACAATGGGAAACAAATCAATACAAACCTCTCAGTAATGATGATGAAAAATAAAAACAGTTTTTATGCGACTACTCTGCGCTGTTTATATGGAAAAAAGTCCCGGATTACCAAGCCTATCTGTCTTGCCCGAATCCTTCCCGATATCATCAACCCTTAGGTGAACCACTGTATTTTCCATTTTGCGTTTTTATGAGAATTAAAAATAGCCCGGGATAGGTTAGGCTTGCCCCAAGTCTATTTCGTGCCAAATCACTAATTTTTATTTCTTACTCAATATACCGAGGAAATGCCATATCAAGGAAATCATAGCATTCCCTCAATATGGAATTCCCTCGATATATTGAGTACGAAATAAAAATTAGTGATTTGGCACGAAAAAGACTTGGGGCAAGTCTAGGGATAGGTGGGATTATTTTCTGTAGCCAAGATCTCGGCTGAAAGAACCAGAATCCAGGTCGTGCTGACACCATTTCCCCCTATATACACAGAAGAAGCTGAACTTCATAATTTGGCCTTACGGAGCAAATGCGGACCACAATAATCCCAGCCAAGAAAATTTCATTGGTTAGCCGGGACTATTTTCTACAGCAATTTGAACATGTTATCAACATGATCCAACCATGGGCATTAAGAAACGTGAGTTGTCGTGAATTGTCCCATTGCCCCTGTACCCGTGAAGGTTGAGAAAGATAATTTTCTTTTGTTCACTCACACATACACATCACGGGTGCAGGGACACAAGCACACATCACGGGTACATGGACACAGGAAAGAATAACAACTCACGTTTATTAGTGCCCTTGACCCAACCAACCCAACGCAAAAATACCTCAACAAAACGTGAAACAAGTAACAAAAAAACAAATAACAAAACATGTTCCAATAGCGAAATAAGACATAACAACAATAAAATATCTGTGATAAAATGCAAATGCTAATTCCCCTAAACAACAAAAACCTTCAATGATAATTACTGTTAAAAGCTGCTGCAGATTGGGTGGCCTAATGTTCTCAGAAAAATATTCAACAACAGTTTCATTTCAAAAAATTAATAAATCTCTCAAACTATAGGGTAAGGGGACCGTAAAAAATAGCCCCCCCTAGGTCCAACGACAATGGTGATGCTCCTTTTTAAGAAGAAATGGTGATACTCCTTTTGTTTTTCAAGAAAGCCACTGTACTTTTAATATTTCTTACCTCCCCAGGAAAGCGTTTTCCATCCAAAGAATGTTCCGATCCCATTTCATTCTCGCAGCTAAAGTGAAAATGAAACTGTCTCAAAGTGTATGTCTGGTTGAAAATAAACTTTATCGGCGTAGAAGCGGCATCAACAGTAAACCCAAGCGCTCTACCGTTGTTCTTCAGTTGTCCGTTCACAATTAAATTTGCCTTAATTGTCTCGTCTGGGTTCATCGGAGTGAGAGCAAGTGGTGTCTGGGTGGTTTTATGTACTGCTTTTTCAGTTGCTATGTTCACGGGTGATTGACGGGTTGAACCGCACTGTGGCCATTTCTCTTTCCAATTAGCAGGCCCGAAAGCTGAAAAAACAAACAATAGAGAAATCGTAACGTGAACGTTTGGCACGATTTTCTTTTCATTTTTGTATTAAAGATTCTTACGCCCTGGGATGTCCCATCAAATTGATTTGAAGGTTCACGAATTAAAGCAATTTCAGTTTTGGCAAGGCAAAACGTCGTCGTTGCAAATGATTGGATAATAGGGACCTTAAGTAACGCCGATTGCAGCGTCAACAAGAACCTCGTACCCTTTTATTTATGGTTAATTTCCAACTGATAAACTGAAAGCATGCAAACCCTAAAGAGATCCTGAAATTGTGTTTCAGAATTTACATCGCCACAACTGTTTGTTTTTAGTGTTCAACACAATGTGATGGCCATTCTCAGTAAAAGTAGTTCGCAATATCAAAGGTGTTGCCATTTCCCGAATTCTGAAATGGATTACCCTTGTTTATATGGAAAAATAAGAAAAATGGCTGTCCAAACAAATGAGAAATGGGGTTTATTTTGGAGATTTAATATTACGTTTCAGCTGATGTTGTTTGTGTTCTGATGCTGACGTTGTTTTGAGTACAATTTGAAATTTTTAGCATGGCGGAATTTGAGCACCAGCACGAAAAACAAAGATATTTTCTATTGAGTCACACCATATACAATCTTAATTTTGATTGATTGACAAATTATTGAATGATTGACACAATATAAAATAGAATGCAATCTCCGGCAGCATGTTAATGGTTCCAAATATTATTTGTGCTAACACGTAAAGGAACACAAGCCACCATAGTGTGCGTTGTAAGACTTGGGCCACTATAGTGGCCGATATTTTTATGATTCTACATTTTAAACTCAGGCTCAAAAAAGACAAAAACCGTTCTTCGTATGGACCGATCACTGATAATTCTCACACAAATAGGCCAATTTTAAGAGGAAATTCAGATTAAACATTCAAACTAAACATGACAAAATATTTTTCCAAACAATCGATAATGCTAAAAACATATAAATTGATAAATATACCGAGTATTCCAAAAAAGGTAACAGCTTTGATCAAGGCTTGCACTGTGAGTTTAGCTCAAATTTATTCGAAATTAGTTTTAAAATATTTATCGGTAATCAATTTAAAAGTTGATACCTAGTTTGGTGTTATTTGTGCACCAAAAATCGGGAAATTAATTCTGAAAGTTCAAAATTAGCCTCAAACCCAAAACCAGAGGTCTAGATTTTCGTCTAAACTGCGTCTATGGATCTCCTAAACCATAGCGTTTTACGAAATGAATTTGATAGTGCTAGAAAACACAATCAGAAAGAAATCTGAAAACTGAAAATTAATCACATAGCTATGGATGCAGCCAGTATGAAGTGTTTTTTCAGCATTTTTACCCAAAATCTACAAAATGAAACATCAATTTTAGTTTTGAAAACATTTAGTCATGGACAATTGATATTGAAGATTTTTTTGGAATCGCTGTTCAGAAAAGTTTTCAAAAAAAAGTATGTTGTCTGGAACACCGCCATGATTCAGAAAATCCTACAACACAATCCTTTAAGAGCGTAGGCTAAAATTGAAACCTCTGGTTGTGAATGAGGTAAATTTAAACTTTCAAAATAAATAATCCAACTCACAATGCACTGATATCAACAAACAAGGTATTTATCTTCAAGTTAACTATCGAGGATTACTTTAAAAATTATTTTGGATGTGTTTGAGCAAAATTAGCGCTTCTAGCCTTGATCAAACCCGTTACCTTTTCTTGGGACATCCGGTATATAAATTATAAATTAAATATAAAATATATATAATTTATATTTAAAATATAAATTGAATATATAATATAAATGTATAAATACATAAATTGATGAGAGTATGATACTTTACCAGTTTCACTTTCTCGGTAGTCCCATTGCTGCTTCCCAGCTGCATAAATGAAATAAATTAAAACAACAATTGGCACATCAAGTTAATACTAAACTGTGTTTACTTATGATAAATTATCCATGATATATATATTAAAAAAAACAAACATCAATTAACAAGTAAACAGATTTGACAATTTTTTAATCAAATTGAATTTGAGTGCTAGACTAGCATAGTATCAAGTTGAATTTATATACGAGTCAGTAAAAGTTAATTGATAGGTTTATAAATTTTTTAAAATTTTGAGTCCTCACAGCTGAACGTTCATAACTCAAAACTCCATAAACTCAAACTCGTCGTTTTGAAGCCCCGTGTGAAAAAGAGCTTAAATTAAAACTATTTGCATACACTCATTTTTTAATAAGAAACTTGGCTCTGGGATTTGTGGTAGGGTTTTTTAATTTTCCCTGAAATTGAATTTGCATAATTTACCATAATTCATTGAGAGCCCCTGAATATTACATTTTGAGCCCAGCAAATTGAAAAAAAGAACCTAATCATAAATAAAAATCAATACTGGTTCTGTCACATTTACATAAGCAAAATTTCGACGCTGTCTATATCTTCTACAGGTAAGGTTTCTTAACTGTGGATTCACCTCTTATCCTTTCTAGAAGAGTTTCTTAATTTTCTGAAGGAGGCTACTACAGTTTCTTATAAGCGGTTTCTTATAAAACAAAATAATTGTATCCCCGAAAAGCTTCTATTAAGGTTAAATCCACCGAGGTTCAACAGTGTCAAGAGTTTGTGGTCGATAAAGTGTGATTGTTAAAATTGATTTTTAGGTATTCAAAACAGGGGTGTCACCAAAAATTCTTCGACGAGGTGGCTAGCTTCCCCGATGAAGGCACTAGAATGTAACTTTTTACAGTAAAAGCAGGTATTGATAGATCCTTTTCTTTGAAAAATTCCTAGACAAAGGCCACGTTATTCCTGACGGGGATGGGGGCTAGCAATCCCGGACGGGGTGCTGTAGCCCCTGCCACCCCCGATTTAAATTTTTTTTGCAATCCATTTCATCTTCAATCAAAATCGAAGAAAGCTAGCTGCTGTGCCAAAATTTTGCTAAAAAACAAGTGAGATTCTAACCTTCTAGATTTCTGTTTGCTTCAACATACCACCACCGGAACAAATGAAATATTAACATAATTACGAACGAGCAAGATAAAGATTTTAAACGTTTTTCATATTGTAAGTAGATGTTTTTTTCAAACTCACCTGCTTTCGGCGCAGGTGTAGGCGGTGCCAAAGTGACTGGTACTGGTGCGGCTTTCGTCACAATTGGTGCTGGTGATATTGGAGCAGGAGTAGGCTCCGGTGTTTCCGATGCCCCCCCACCACCTGGAACAATATTCACTGGGATCTTGGGATCTGCTTTTGCACTTGAAAGAGAAGAAATGTATGCTTGTGGAGCCCCTTTGTTGTATTTAACTGATGCTGCAGCACTTGAACTGACAGAAACTTGGCCTGTGCAAAAAAAGACAGTTGTTTTAAGAGACAGTTTTTGGGATGGAATTCTCAAGACATCTCTAATCAACAGAACAACACAGTGTAAGATAATGAAACACACCATCTCTAGATATATGACATATATTATTTCCCTCTTGAAGTACACATTTCAAAAAAACAAAACAAATAACTATTATTTGTCATATACCTGGAGATTTCCCGCGTCATTATCTCGACCATGATCTAACACCGACGAAATAATGTTAACCCTTTCACGCCCGGATTTATTTCAAATTAACAGGAAAATCCCAACTAACTTTCATTTTGCAGGGGGTAGGACTTTCAACTTACAAATCAACTCAATTCATGAGATAAACTTTCGTTGAAATATGTGAAATTTATGTAAACGTATGTCTGTATTTACCTCCTGGAAATATGACGTTTTATGATATTTGACAATGGGTCAGATGACCAATTCCGGGGTGAAAGGGTTAAGTACTGAAAGACATTCAACACGGAGTTTGTCTAGAGGTGATACCAAGAATATATTCACATGAAGAATTATATTTTTTCCGTTTACATATTGCTGTAAAATTAGTTCAGGATCAAATCAAATGAATAATCAAATGAAATTCGCAACAATTCATTTGAAATTCACAGAGCCTAGTCAATAGAATTAGTGTTATAGTTTCTATTGACTATGAGTAGAATAGTTTTTAGTGACTATGATTAGAATTAGTGTTTAACTAAACCTCACCAAACCACTTTCCATCCATTTAAGCTCAAAGCGAAACTTGAAAAGACTTCAAGAGAGACAAAAAACGAGCCAAAAAACATCTGAAAATCAAAGCAAATTAACAAAACCTCATTTTCCATCGCGTTGTCTCTACTGCGCTGAAATAAAACTGGAAAATGGTTTAGTTGCATGAAACAACATGCTGTAAATCGGTAAAAATTACCTCGGGCAGGTTCTAGAATTATTCTGTCATACCCAACATACATCCAAGGGGGACAGTAACAGTCACAATTCGGAGTTCCATAACACCCACAATATTGGCAACCTTGTTATGAAGAAAGAAATACGTCTGTTTTTCAATTTTTAATAATAGTATGTATAATGGGTACATGGTGCTTATGTACACAAACTGTTCAATCCACCATATATCAAAATGAGACTGTCTTGGAGCTTTATCAAATTTTGGAGATATTCCCTTTTTGATTCTCAAATTGGATTTTGTGACCAAATTTTAGCTTTACAGCCAACTTTTGCATTTTTACGTACTATTTCGTCAAATTTATAGCAATGCAAAGGTTTTACGTTTAACTTGCAACTGTCAAAATTATAGAAGCTTAACGATTTGAAATCTGTATGAGATTTGACTGTAAAAATTGTTTGAAAATGTTTTTGTCCGGAAATCATTTTCACAGTCGAAACCCTTGCAGATTTCAAATCTTTGAGGGATTTGACCAAGGGCTTTAGGAAAAGAAAAGTAAAACAAGAGGGAACCCAGTGGCTGCACAAATCAAAACACCGAATGTAGGACAGGCAGAGCAAGAAAAATATGTTTGTCCTAACATCATTTTCACAGTCAAAAATGTTGCAGATTTCAAATGTTTGAGTCACTATAATTTGACATTAATGTACGTAGAGATGTAGACTAAACAACCCCAACTTTTTTGGCGGTAGAATTCATGTCCAAAATCAAAAATGCAATATCTACGAATTTTGATAAATTTCCACTATGGTGGCCTGGTCTTGAAAAGGTGGATTAGCCTATACGCTTCAAACCTCACTCAAGCGGAGGATGATCACTCAGCTCATACGGAGGAGCGAAACAAGAAATGCAAAATATTTACTTTTGAATGACGACAGCATTGACAACACTAATCTAACAAGGATAATACAAACAACAACAACAACAGCAACAATAATAGCCACCAAAATGACGACAGGACGCACAAAGACAATTACGAATTAGTTGTCTCATTTATGTCACAAGAAACGATAATTTATCTCTAGCAGTAAAGTTAACTCACTAAATTTTGAATTCTATTTTCGTCACTTAGAATTTTAAAAGGCTTGTGTTACAACCATTCATTTAAGCAAGAACAATTGGCCTGTATGCTTGAATGAATATAAACAAAAATTGCCAAATATGTAGGGACCTGTAACAATTTAAACGCAATTCTCCATTGTGCTCTGGTGCTGCCCGCATATTTAATAATCACAGTAAACATAAACACCACACAAGCACACAAAATAAATAAAATACATATAACAAACCAGCACACAACATTATATACAACAAAGGGATCTGCCCGAGGTAACTTTTTTGAAACCACAGATTGAACTGAAAGTTAATAATAATTTGATTATTCAATAACTTAGTTATTCTGCATTTGATGTAAATATCACACGAGAATAAAGTTCTAAACGACATTCTAGCTTAGAACCGTTACCAAATGATGTGTATGTTATTGTTTAAAACTTTTCAAAAGCCCCCTGATGCTTTCAATGTGTGATGTTGAAGAATATTTGATACTACATCTCTATATCCAATCCTTGTAGAATACATCTCTATAACCAAATCGATACATTTTTTTTCTGAGAAGCTTAAGAAGTGCTTCATTACTAAATTTTAAACCATTTTTTCAAAATTAAGAAAAAACGGTTTCTTGAGAGTTCCTAGTTTCTCAAAAATTTCCCGAGCTTCACGAGTAGCAGAAGGAATTGCAAATAGTAAATAGCTGACGCAATGTCTTGATGTAAAGTATACCCGCGGTGGAATAAAAAAAAATCAAAGTGTTTGATGAACTAGAAAATAAAGAGTATGCGTTAAGATGCTGTTCTAGTTTTTTTTAGTAAATCGGTTAGCACTTGAAACTGCACCGTCAACGATTGATTCGAGCCCATGCCTTGCTCAGCATAGAAACAATGATTATGTAGGCCAGCATCTGAATTCACACAAAATGACGAACAGTTTTGTAGAAGAGAGGCGACTCTAACTCAATAATAGTGTTTGGAATTAAATCCCTTGAGCAAATCGTTCGTGACTAGATGTGAATTAAAATGTAGGCAGGCATAATTATTACTTCTACAAAGAGCAGAGCGTAGACTAGCATAAATAATGGAAATCTCAAATTCTTCTCGTAACTGAAATGCCTAACGAAAAACTAAACGAAAACTGATTTCAATGGAATTAATTTTCTCATCTAAGTTAGCATCTTCCGGATAGATTAGTGATTTTACTATAAATATCTGCCACATATATTTAATGTCAGAGCTCGTTAAGCCCTTAGAATTCATTTGACTCACTCGGTAAAACAAAATATTTCATTGACTTTCGGAATTTAAAATTCAATTTTTAACCAATGTTGAATGGTTCAAAATGAATAGTGCAAAATTTCATGCAGTAAAGGTTAGTGCCAAAAATGCAAATTAACAACTCACCATTTAGCGCAACAATCGATGCCAAAAATACAGCAACAAAAACCGCAATTTTAAAGTTATCCATTGTAAGTGTTGAAGTTATTTCCTTTATATCAGCACTTCCAGATCTTTCGTGCCATTATAAATTGCAATTCTTCCTCGATATCTGATGTCGTAATAATTTGACTGCTCAAATGTTAAAATCCATTAGGCATTTTAAAAATCCGCGAAAACATCAAGAAGACGACGCGCGCGAAATTAAAAAGCTTGACTTTCTATGAATACTTGCGCGTGGCCGTATTTAAAAGCACTGTGCATGGTGACCTTTGGTTAATTATTTCCTATACGGACAAATAAGAACAAACCATTACTTATAAAATACATGCCGATACAGGTGCGAAAGGAATACGGCATAGTGCTTTGCATTGGTCTGTGAGTTGGCAGTTTAAAGTGACTCCTCGTGTCATTTCATTTCATTTTCACACTATGCATACTACAATAACATTTTTATTCATGACAGAGCATGCATGAAATCGGTGATCGAAAAGGCTGGTCGGTGTTATTTCATATTCGAAATGAACATTTTTTAAGACGAATTTTTATCATATATCTGAACTTATCACATCAGTCGCGATGTGAAAACGGAATAAAATCGTTGCGCATTCAATCTCTTACGCTTTGCAAATTTGACATGAAGCCAGTTGGCGTGTCGTATAAGTTTCATGTCGCCTTCATAAGTGTAAACGGGAAGTATATGCAATACGATGTCATTCCGTTCCCGTTCTCTACTGGCATAGTGTAAACGGCATAGTGTAAACGGCATAGTGTATGCAAATAAAATTGAATTGAATTGAAAAAATATATATATATTTTACTGTTTCTCTAAAAATATGAATAAACATTTTTCCTTTCTACTTTAACGAAATTATTTTTTCTTTCACCACCAAACCTCTAAGGGGACCATTATGGAATCGAGGTTTTTCGATCTTTCAATGCTATCCCTGCCATTCTAGTTTAGGGGGTATGTGGTTTTGTAATAAATTTTAATGTAATTTTAACTCTATCAACATCGTGTGTAATAAAATCATTTATGCCTGTAAAATATTTTGTAATATTTGTGTGATCCTTTTTTACAAATTTTATTGTAAACGTTTTTAATTTAGTGGCATTAAATACATACATGCACACATACATCCCAAAGCTAAGAACCATTCATGTTCCTTTGATACGCTCGTTTGATATATAAGTACTTGAAAGTGCGTTTGATGCATAAGAGCTTCGCAAACAAACTCGTTTGATAGATACGTAATGACTTAATAAAGACTAATTCAAGCTGGTTTCACTCGTGAATGACTTAAACCTCGTATGAACTAGGTAAACATTATCGCGGCGGCACATAATTAAAGCTGTCCTTCCTCTTTCGATGTATACTCATGACTTCTATTAAAAGCCCCTTTTTGAGTGCACAGGGAGAGAGTTGGCTACACAGGTTTTGGGGCAAATTTTGCGATTTTGTATGTTTTGATTTTCAGCTTGAGAGAATTCCCATTGTCTTTGATTGCTAATCGCTTTGAAATGACGTGTCAATCAAAAGCAACTGAAACTATTGTTACAAAATCTGCCCTTGCTTATTACTGTTGTGAGTGTATAATTTACATTTTGTAAGGTTTTGTGATTTTATGATGATTGAAAAAAATATGAAAAAGATCAATGACCTAAATTTGAATTTAGTTCAAATTCAAAGATGAATCGAGCATCAGAAAGTTATCATTCCCAATAAAAAGGTATATTTTAAAATTCATTGAAAAATAAATATTCACTCTGTAAACAGCATACTATCAATTACATTAACATTTCAGCGGCACTATTGTCAATAAATTAAGCGTCAATCCAATAAATTGGAATTCTTTTTCCTAACCCAAAAGGCTTCAGCAGCAAGACATAATCATTATTGTTCACTGATGAAAAGTAGATCTCCTTTCCGTTCAAAAGTAGTCAACGTACCTTATCATACAGTGTCTGATAAGAAGCTTACACCGGGTAATTCACGCCCTGCAAAAAAAAAAGCATTGTTAGTGTGATAATAAAATATAGACTCATAAAATATAGATAGAAATATAAATATAGACTAAATATAGATTAAATTTTGGCAGTCACTTGGCAAAGAATACATGCGTAAGTAAGTAAGTTTCAGTAAGTAAGTTTTAGTAAGTTTAAGTTTTATTTGCCACTGAATTAAAAATTAACAATTTAAAATTTAAATAAAAGGAAAACATTTTACACAATTTGTAAAGTAAAAACTGAATAAGAAATGAATACATAAAAACACACACCCCTAAACTAGAGTGGCATGGATAGCACTAAAAGATCGAAAAGACATTGATTCCATAATGATTCCACCTTTTCGAGCTTAGACTGCCATGATAGAAATTCGTAATAATTTGAAGATATTGAATAAGATTCTGTCCGAGAACTGATTTTTGCATTTCTACTTCTACCTACCTTTTGTCAAAGATGCAGTACTACAAAAAGGATTTTGGCCTAATATCATTTCACGCTCACAGCTCTTACGAATTTTAAATCTTTGTATTGCTGTAACTTTGATTGCCATCATGGCAGCCTGTGGTCGAAAAGGTAGCTCAATGGTACCATTATTTATATATATTTTAACATTAGACTCATTAAACGTTCGTAGTGCCGCTCCTCTTCATGAATTAATATCCCCCGGTCAAATACGACTCACACCGTTACACCGTGAAAAGTTGGCATAACTTTCAGGTTCAAGATAGCCTTATTGATTTGCGCTGCGAGGCAGCAAGCAAATATTAAAACGGCCTCAACCGGAGATGTCCGGACCCGACAACGTTGTTCGCTTTAGGCTATCTGACCAATAAGAGTACTTCATTTTCTCGTAAAACAATGAAGTCGTTTTCAAATTAAAAGTTAGGTGTTTCAAGCGATGTTTGGATACCAAAAAGGTGAGAAAATATGTGCGGGCGCATTCAGATTTGAACTCGTGTGGACATTAAAACATACAACAAAGGGCCTGGAGTGGTCTTTGAGTTGTTGAATATGAATGGTGATATTATTGATGGCTTATTCACAATTGTAGTCCTATCAATATTGAATAACTTTGATATTCATTCGGTATTTCTTTTGGCAGTTAAACATTAAACCATTGAGACTGAAAAATTTCAACATTATTTTTATATAAATCAAATATAGGCCTAACACCACAAGAACACGAACGAAACTGCATAATTCGGCGCATTCCAACTTGCTGCGGGTTTCTCAGCGAATCTCAAAATACTGCTTTCTGATTGGCGCAACAACGATCAACGCGCTAAAAATGCATGGGCGCTAGGAAACAAATAATCGATCCTATCGTTCATAGTGAAGTCAATGCCAACGAGTTGCATTTCAATTGATTAAATTGATTACATTAAGTGATTAAACTGATTGTTTCATTAAGCGATTAAACTGATTATTTCATTAAATAGTTAAACTGATTGTTTCATTAAGCGATTTAACTGATTTTTTCATTAAATAGTTAAACTGATTATTTCATTAAGTGATTAAGCTGATTATTTCATTTAGTGATTAAAATGAGTATTTCATTAAATAGTTAAACTGATTATTTCGTTAAGTGATTAAGCTGATTATTTCATTTAGTGATTAAAATGAGTATTTCATTAAATGATTAAACATATTGTTTCATTAAGCGATTGAACTGATCATTTATTAGATGATTAAACTGATTGTTTCATTAAACGATTGAACTGATCATTTATTAGATGATTAAACTGATTGTTTCATTAAGCGATTAAACTGATCATTTCATTAAATGTCTTACCTTCAAGAAGCTCTATACTTGCACCACCTCCTGTGCTAACATGGCTTACTTCTGCTACTTTACCATATTTCTTGCATGCAGTGGCAGTATCTCCTCCACCTAAAAAATATTCCATGTACAAGTTGACATTTAACCATTCACGATTTTAGGATAGAGATACGACTCTCTTCTCGTTGGTGAATTTACTTAGAAAGTTCCTCCGTCAAATAATTCCTTTCCACACAAACCGGTCTGCTTTTTTAAATTCTTTTCTCATAATTTTGCATTATTCATTGTATTGTAATCTTACTTTTTGTCATGAACTCTGTTTCGCAACATGTATTTATTTATTGTATATATATAATTTAGACTTTGATTGTGTTGTATGTAGAGGAATTTAATATATTTGTAAGTAGAAGAATTTAACATATATGTAAGTAGAGGAATTTAATATATTTGTAGCTAGAGGAATTTAATATATATATGTAAGTAGAAGAATTTAACATATATGCAAGTAGAGGAATTTAATATATTTGTAGCTAGAGGAATTTAATATATATATCTATGTAAGTAGAGGAATTGAATATATATGTAAGTAGAGGAATTTAAAATATATATATGTAAGTAGAAGAATTTAGCATATATGCAAGTAAAGGAATTTAATATATATGTAGCTAGAGGAATTTAATATATATATATGTAAGTAGAGGAATTTAATATATACTTAAGTAGAGGAATTTAAAATGTGATGAACTAAACTGAATTTTTGTTGTAAAGCATAAATTTCTTTCAGTGTGAGTCAAAGTGGTCAAACTTGCCGTCTAGTAAATAGCAATCAGGTGAAAACCAGGGCACAACCGATTGGGCTGGCATATACAATAATTTTGTATTCCATTCAGTGGTTGATTTCATTGCATTTTTAGAATAACCAATCAATTTGCAGTACTCATAAACATATGATCGAACTCTGTGATATGATTGGTTAATTTCTGTGATATGATTGGTTAATTTAACACTAACTCGACTACTGTTTACTTGTTAATCCTTTCACGCCCAGATTTAATTTATAATTTTCTTTAAAACATTTCTCTTAACAACAGATGGCACAAACGAATGCATTCTTTTCAAATCTCGTTTTCATTATGTGTGCTCTCCAAATTTTCATTTTCAATTTACTTTGCAACATTTCAACACGGTAAAACCGCAAATTTCGCAAAAAAAAATCAGAAAACAATTGGTGTTTGGTTGCAACACATACTAACCTATGACAGTAGTTGCACCCCTTTTTGTAGCTTCTGTGACAGCATCCATAAGATCACGTGTTCCTTTTTCAAACTTTGCCATTTCAAATACTCCAACAGGCCTTCAAAGGTTAAAAACGTACTGTAAAACGATGCTGCAAAGTCTATAACTAAACTTCATAAAACTTTTGTCACAAAAATGAAATGAAAAAGACAACGGTCAATCGATTACCATGCAGAGAATGTTAGAAAGACATGGCGGTGGATTATCGTAACTTAACCTTCATACTAAGCCCATTTTACTTTTGGATTTTTGAAAACTTCAATACGTTAAATCTAAAAAAAAAACTAAGCCTTTGAAATATACGGGACAGCTCAAAATATGTGCTTAGTAGAAGCTATAGTGGAAGACGTGTTGGTTTTTAAATTGCAAATATTGAATGGAAATACGTGCAAAAGACCAACTTACTTAAATTTCAAGTTAGCAGGTTGTTTTAGCTGCTCAATTTATGGACTGTAATTTGTTGACTTTTTCAAATCGACTTTATAAGTTGAAGTATGGGGTAATTTTAGTTTCTCAATTTTGATGCCTTAATAATGTCCCAAAAAGCTTGTGTATATCCCGAACTATAAGTTAGCCTTTTGTACGTATTTATACTCAATATTTGTAGTCTAAAACCAGCACGTGTACCGCAGCCCTTTACGCGTGTACAATAGCCCTTTACACGTGTACAGTAACCCTTTACACGTGTACAGTAACCCTTTACACGTGTACAGTAGCTCTTTAAATGTGTACAGTAGCTCTTTAAACGTGTACAGTAACCCTTTACATGTGTACAGTAGCTCTTTAAATGTGTATAGTAGCTCTTTAAACGTGTACAGTAACCCTTTACACGTGTACAGTAGCTCTTTACATGTGTACAGTAGCCTTTTAAACGGAGGGAAATTCTTTTAGTCGACACCCGTATAAAGAAATCAATCTATCAAAAATAAACTACAGCAAGCACCATAAATACGCAATGGAACTTTCAAAGAAATCATTACCCATTCCAGAAAACCAATTTAGCTGCACTAACAACTTCAATAAATTTCTTTAATGATTCTGGTCCACAGTCAAGCCCCTGAAAATCAAGAGCAAAATGAAATATCATAACAACCATTTAAAAACGTCGAGCGTTTGTTCGTCAACAGATTTGAGGAAAACCACTTGACTTTGGTATTTCACAGATTTCTGTCCAGATAAAAGGCTAAGTTAGACAATAAAAATTTATTTTAAATCTAGCATTAAAAATTTTGTATACACTATAGTAGCCTATCCCAGAAAATGAAGAATCTCTATTAGAAAGGATTAGAAAGGATTAGAAAGGAGCTCAATCCGCAGTTAAGAAACGTTTTCATTTTTTAAATCATATGAAATTGTTTGGCTGAAACTACTTTTCGTTAAATTGTTTGGTTTTGTTCAGTTCAGGCGAATAATAATACTGTCTTGGTTTTTGTCTGTGACTAGATTCGTGTTGTAATTTTCTGTTGAACTTATGATAAATTATGAAAATTCTTTTTTATGGAAAATTAAGAAACTTTGTAAGAAATTTTACAATTTGCTCAAAATTAAGAAACTTCACTACAAAACACAAAGTTTCTTGAGCGTATTTGTTATGAGCGATTTTGTTCCGAATACTGTGAAAAGTGTTTTCAGAAACAGCAGAAAACTCCGAGAGAAGATGGTCCACATTTTAGCTTTCCAAAGTTTTTGTTGCTTTTGAGGGAAGTTTAGATTAAAAAATAAGTATTGTAAAAAAGATGCATTGGTATCATTGTTCTATCCCCTGACAATAACATGTACATTTTTCATCGAGAAAACGTTAAAAAACTGATCAGTGATTGGAAAAAATCCAAAAACAGCATGACACAGTGCTTCATCAAAACATTGCTAGAAAATTAATATTCTTCACAGCAATTCTAAAACGATTCCTAAAATGAAAAGTCACTCAAACAGGAGAATATGCAATATTCCTATCATAACATTTTGTCATAAAACGAGGAATAAATGCAATATTAACATTAATGCAATAATAATTACCATGTAACCGATTGGAATACCAGTTTGTAACGTTGCATACTGTACTTCAGCATCGTCTCCGAATTTGCTCCCACATACAAAATCCACTGGCAGATGAATGTTGACGCCTTTTGAGGCCGCCTTTTCCATTAGTCCTTTTACAGTCTTAGAACCTTCTTCGTCAAACAACGAATTGCCAATCTAAAACAAAAATTCCATCTGAAATAGCAGCATTACTTTACTTTGATAGAAAATAATTATTGTCCAATGATTAGAGAAAGGTTTCGTATTTCATTCATTCATGGGTTGATTTGTCTGAATTTTCAAGACAGGGTAAGTAAAAAAAAGGCGTTTGTTGCATTGTGTTGAGGGAACTAGCAATGGAA
The DNA here is from genome assembly GCA_036873815.1 of Phacellophora camtschatica. Classification (NCBI taxonomy): domain Eukaryota; kingdom Metazoa; phylum Cnidaria; class Scyphozoa; order Semaeostomeae; family Ulmaridae; genus Phacellophora; species Phacellophora camtschatica. Next base: position 18,363 of record JAYJMH010006931.1, read on the forward strand.
ACACCTTGTTTAAATAAAACTTCTGTTATCTAAAATGCTAATGCAGCTTTTATCACAACACAACTTTAAAAGTACTCATTCATTGAAAAAGATTACACCTTTCAGAAAAACCTTTGAAATTAAAGCACCAAGAAAATCCGAACCACAACGGAATCTTGTCAGTCCAATGAACACTTATCATAAAATTCCTTTGCAAATGCTCATCTTGCAAAGAAAAAGCAACGAATTTTGCTTTTGAAATTAGCAAATAATTGTGTGGGCCTCCTTTAAGTAAAAATAAAACGATATTCATTGCTCAAAGTTTCGAAAATACAATATTCCCTTGACCCCCTTTTGGACCCTTTTCGAACAGTTTAAGCGTTCTTTTTTGACAAATCTATGATTTTAGGCTATTAAAACGTCAAGTGTTTCAAAGCTTCAGCAACAGAACAATATGTTAATTACCAAAATTGGACAAGTATATTTCAAATCACAGCGAATCAAACGCCGCAACGTTCTTTTACTCGCAGATATATATAACAAATATAATTTCGTTCCCTAAAATTCTAAAAGTTTGCTGAGGTGTACCTCTGTCTTAAAGTGTGTCTTGAAAATTGTATAAAGTTTACAAGCATACACTCTTAAGTGAAGTGACAAAAAACGCCCAAAAACAAAAATGCAACAAACTTCTATGTTGTTCAGCACTTTCAAGAATGTAAAAGCCATTCCTCCAACAATTATCATCTCGTTAACTTTGTCCATAAGATTTTCAATCAGTTTGATCTTGTCTGCAACCTTTGCACTTTAAGAGAGAATGATAAATATTATGCAACAAAAGGAAAATTAAAGAAAACATCATTGTCGAAAACGCTGAAATTTCCAAAAATCAAAGATTCCTTTGAGTCGTTAAATTCGTTCTGAAATACCCCAAATAAAGAACACTGCAAAAACAATTGAGAAATATAACTTTTTGGTCACCGTAATGTAATTTGTTCTGTCTCAGAAATTCAGTTGTTTTAGCTCGTCAGGCCTTCCAACATATTTTCAATTAACTCTTTCATCCCTGGAAGGGCCATACAGCCAATTGACAAACAACAAAAAAGTTCACATTTTCAGGAAGTAGGCAGGTATATTTCAACGTATGGTTATCAAATAAATTAAGTTGGTTTGCATGTGCTACCCCCTGTAAAATAAAACTTACATATGATTTACCTGTTTAGCAGAAATAAATCCGGGCGTGAAAGTCATTTTTATACTTCCACAATAGTTGGTTGGGTTTAACAAAATGTCAATCAATCAATCAATCAATATTTATTCACTCATCCGAAACCACAATCACAAGATTAAAAATAAAAAGATAAGTACAATAAGTACATGGAAATTAAGCTTAAAATAAAAGGCATCATTTGGAAACAGCAATTTATTTTTAAAAACTTTTACGAAGTACTTGGGGCAATAAAATATAAAAACAGAAATAACTGATTCTTACCCTCCCAATATAGCGAGAAAAGGTCGATCAGGCTTCTCTAAAACCTTTGAAAAATAGTTTAACTCTTTTTCCATCAGAAAACCTGCAACTCGTTTTTCAACAGAGATTCCAACCATTGAGCTGCAAATGTATAATATATATTTTTATATATTCTTATATTCTTTTATTATTCTAGTATATATATATTTTATCATGTATTTCATTTCATTATATGTATATATATTATTTACATATTTTTAGTATATAAACACAATACAATAGAAATATCACAAAAATAGAAATGGCTAAAAGTGACAACTTTAAAAAAAATAATTTAAAATATCCAAAAAAAATCCAGAGATAAAGAACAGCATACGTATGTGATCACTCCACAATAGTGTCCATACCAAACTGATCTCTAATCATAATAATTAGTTCATTTACCTATGTGCCCGATGTGCAGTCCCAAAAGCATCATTAACATAAACATCCCCAAGTTTCGATAAAGATTCTCTAAATTTTCCGATGTCTTCAGCACTGGCTTTAACCTACAAAAATATAATAAAATATAATACAAAATGTAAAGCAAGCAATATGATAATCCAAAAACCTAGTCATGATACACGTTTGTTTGTTATTAATTTTATGAAATCTTACATAAATATCCATATATTTTTTATAGAGCGGGTAAGGTACAGACAGCTCCTTTGTTGTCAAAAAGTCATAATAAATAAATTAATAAAAATTGCTTGCTGGTATCTTACTTTACATTTGTTTTACAGAAAGTATCTGTGCCAATTAAAAAGTGCCCCTATCTAGAAAAAGACTTTATCTGTAAATATATAAACAAATTTGAGTTAAGCCCACCATTATGGAATTTCTTCAAAGTTTCGTCGTACAAACTACAAACTGCAATCGAATTTATCATCATGCCAAAGTCATTCTAACCGAAACATTTTACATACATACCATGTGTAGCAATGATGATGTTGAGATCCAAAGTTTTAAAATTTATAAGAGATTTGATGACAGTAAGCATCATTTTTTACCCCCCTCCCAAACCATTTTTGCGGTCAAATCCCTTGCAAATTTTGAAACTTCACATTCTTCATAAAACAATTATTACTAGTAGCAGGCATGTGGAAATATCTCTGTACATTAACTTTTGCATGAAAAATTCGATTCTGTGGTTGATTTGTGCGTACAGAGAAATTTTGGATATTGGTGGATCCTTGGCATGAATTAGTGTTATTTTGAAGTTGTCACGTTTCTTTAGTTGTCCTGTTAGCATAATATTAATGTTGATATAAGTTCCGACCTTTCTAAGTTATCATTTGTAAGGATTCCTGCATTAGGACTTTTCACATCTTCTTTCAATCCGTTCTGTGGAATTATTTTTTTCTGTCCAATGATGTTTCTACCTTTGTCTGCTCTAAATGATGGCATAATAAAAGTTACTTTATATTTCAAATACTATTAAATCTCATATTTTAAAAACTATAATACCTTATTCCCACTTTTGTCAACACCTTTGCCCTCTTCTTCAATGTGAAACCTGAGATTTTCCAACAAAATCACACTCCCTTTACGATAAAAACAAATAAAGCTTTACAGAATCATTTGTATTCGGAATGTCAAGTGATAGTACGGGTGTGTAGAATTTAAAACAAGAAATTCTCTATTTTGACGTACAGTACAAGATGTCAAAAAATAGTGGCTATAAATGAATGGTTAATTACAATGCATACACAGATGTATCAATATATAAAAAAATAATTTTTGCCTAAGAAAATTACTGCTAACCCTACAATCCAAAAGTTCAATAAATTGCTTGCTAAAGAGAACGCTTTTGAATTAAAAAAATTAGGTAAATTAATTTACAAAGGTTTTCAAATCCGGTGTTGAAACATACGCACTCTAAATGAAATACTTTAATCTGCGATGGTGAACAAGTTTTGATGCTGGTGCCCACCTCCATTCATCTGTGAATAATGTTTTTGCATGTTTTTTAAGTGTATTGCTTTTATTTAATTTGGTATTTTTTTAAAAAAAAAATTATGGCTTCGAATCTTGATGGACTTTAACCAATTTTTATGAATATTAGAAATACATATATCAACTTGGTTGAGAAAGAAGGTCAATTTTAATATTAAAATAGTAGCTTTTTTCACAAGGTCCTTGTTTCCATTCTGTCATATGCCCAATCATCATACATTAACAATCATAAAATACAAAACAATTGTAAGAGCCAGATTGTAAGAGCCAGAAGTGAACTAATTTTAGAAGTTTAGTTTGTATCTCTCACCTATAAAAAATACATCATTTAAAAACCACGACAAAAGCATTAAAACAAAATTTCAAAATACTGAAAACAGCATAAAAAGCCAAAAAAATTTATTAAATGCCAAAAAAATAATTTTCATACCAGCAGTTGGATTTTCACAGGCTTTTTCTACTTCAGCACCAATACAATCAGACAAAAATGTTACTTCTCTAAAAAAATAAATAAAATAAGCAATAATAAATGAATACTAACAATATACCAGTTAGGTTGGTCAAAATATCCCCACGTTTGTAAAGCTACCATGGAAGAGCTTTTGTTTTGATAAATTTGTTTTTGCCTGACATTGATGCAACAAGCTTTAACTTAAAGCTTGATACCTTGTTTGACAAAATCTACTGAATAATCTCTGAGCTATATATACTAAAAGAAAGCCAACAACGTTAATGTATTTCTCAAAGCAGATCGTAGCAGCAGAAATCTTTTTATAATAATTGAGAATAACTCTGCAGTGATTATTATGTAAATCAAACTATGAAGCATCTTGGATCAAATTCAAGCATAAACAGAATTATTAAAATTAAAGCTCCTCCACAGCAGCTTTGAAAACGTAGGGGGACTTTTGGGACACCTGGTCAATGAATATTTTTGTTTGTGGATACAAATCAAAGTCTTTAAATTTTTCTGAAAATTCATTGCATAAAACTCTGAAAACCATCATCAATTTCATGAGTTGCTGATTCCATTGGTTTCAATGATTTATATTTTGTACAACCTACCTATCTAGGAGCTTTTTGAGCTCTTCTGCAACAGGCTTTAAAGAATATTCTGGCTTTGCTTGCCCATCTGGCCTTCCAAGGTGACTCATTAACACAACAGATTTTGCTCCTGTATCAAGGCAATGTTTTATGGTAGATAAAGCAGCCACAATCCTGCAATGAAAAATACACCAGTTATGAGCTATGAAAGCAAATCCTTTCCTAATCTGTTATTATTAAAAATGTTATTAAAGCTGTTATTAAAAATGTGTTTTCCTGGAATTATTAATTAAGAAATTCTGAAAACATTAAATGAAAAGAATCATTGATTATCAAGAAATCTTTTAGCTAACTATTAAAATGTGATTTTCATCATGTTGTTACTATCCCATTATTTGTAAAACTTATATTCTATTTTTGCAACGTCAATGGTTCTTTGTAGACAGGGACTTCTTGCTGTCGCTATAATTAAGCCATTCTTCTCAGAGTCTTCACAACGAAAAATAGTTAATTTCGCCTTGCAGATTTGTAAAGCACACTGTTCTGATGCCCTATTGGAACAATATCTTTCACAAGTTTATTCCTTAAATTATAAATTCAGTCTTTTTACATCTCTCATACCCATACTCATTCTGGATCTAAACCTTCCTGTCATCTTAAGCTAAACGACATGAACTTTCACCAAGAGACCTGTAGCTTCAGTTTATCCTGACAATTTGTCTACCACTATAAATTGATACATTCATTTTGATTTATATTTAATTCAATGTCAACACTTAAAACCATTGAAACCTACCTTTGGTTATTCGTAATAACTCCATTCTTCATAGGCACATTGAAGTCAACCCTAAACATAAAATATACGCATTATATACACTTAGTGAGCAAAACTATTGCATAAGTTCAACAAAAATGGCATCCAAAAGTGTAAGTAGACCCTACCCAAGAAAAATTTGCATGTATAACTAAATAACAACAAAGCAGAGGATTCATCACTCTACGAAGTGTTGTTCAGTCTGTTTCTTGAGCAAAATGCAGTGCGAGTTGTGAATCACATGCATTATATCTCTGATGCATATGGTTCACACTTATAGGTAAATTGACAGATAGTGACTTGAAATTGTTCTACAACTTGAAGAGTGTGTAATTTGCCAAATTTATGGTATATTTACTTGCTAACAGGTATCTTTTGTGCTTTTCAAATTTAATGTACATTAATAGTTCTGAATGTCATATCATCTGCTATAAAAGTGCAGTGTAGCAGTGGGCCTTGAATACTTCAATATCCCCAAGCAACATTCACATTCACATTCAGAAATATAATTGGATTGGCTAATAACTTAAAAACAAAGATAGCATGAATTTATTGTGGTTTGTATTTCATGTTTGGGCAGCTAATTTGGATCACAGGGACACTTTTGATTTGAAACAAATCCTTATTGTTAACTCTGTGCAATAATTGTGTAGTTTTCTGACAGGACCCCTCCCTGATCGATTGAAATAAAAGTTGTTTTAACTTGTAGCCATCAACCTTTTCTTGTTTTGTATTTCATGTTTGGGCAGCTAGGGTTGGTTGGAGGTTGGCAGTTCTCATCGGCAGTTCTTTGTGGCGTGTGCAGCTTATTTGATGTTGAGAATTTAAATAAAATAAATATTTTCTTGTTTTCTGAAGTTATTATTAGCCAATCTGATTCTATTTCTGAATGTGAATGTTCTTGAGGGACATTGAGGAGCAGTCATTAATTATGGCAGGGAGGGGGTAGAGGCAAATATAGAGGGGTCTGCATGCAATTCATCTAAACAAAGAAAGGTTGGGTCTAAAAATGTGCATACAAGCTCATTGATGGGGTCTCAAAACTCAACTGCCCAACACTTTTCTTTTCCTTTTAAGTATTTTCTTTAGGGATCGTTCAAAAAGTATGTAACGACTGGAGGGTGGGGGGGGTTGTCTGCCCTTTTTGTGACAAAACGTTACATGGCTAAAGCGTGACAGGCCATTACATTACATTTTTTCCGTTACATACTTTTTGAATGATCCCTTAGAAGTACAGCTGCTGTTTCATCTTTCAGTCATCGTATGTAGGCTATTTCTTATTAATGTTGCACCATCCTCAGCATCGTTTTAAGAAGCTTCTACCCACACCCCCTCCCTGCCATCGTAATGACACCGGCTCCCCTTAAACTACTGCTGGGCGGGGCACGGCACGTTTGGTTGGGCAGTTAGGATCCGGATCTGTCCGGATATCCCTGTCTCTCTGTCTGTGTCCTCGTATACTGTTCGTAATATTAATAAACTGTTCGCAATTAAAGTAAGCGATATGTAACTAACCTCACAAGAACTCTCTTTCCAGAAACTTGAAGTTTGGCGATAGTAGCTTTCGTCAGCGTCATATTTTCTGTCCAGTGCAGTTATCTGTGTTGTCTGCTTGCCTTGGTTATGTGGAAGAAGGAACGAAAAAACTGAGGAGGAGAAGGAATAACTGGCAGTGCCTCGATGTATCAGGGAATGAAATTTATAATAGGGATTTCCTATAGAAAAAATATTCATTCCTCGTTGC
>JAYJMH010006942.1:0-25392 GCA_036873815.1 Phacellophora camtschatica
TTTTTGCAATGGGCATGTCCAACAAAATTTTTCACAAAGAGGCGTTTCCGCCAAAAAAGGGGCGTGGTCCCAAAAAATTTTTCGCCAGCTCCGCTGGCCCAGCTTCGCCACTGTAGATTTCTGACAAATCATATTACGCGTTGGGCAAGTGAATAAATAATTTGTTTTAGCAAATTTAAAAAATTTCAGTAACCAAATACTCGGGTCGTTTTCCAATCAAGTTATAGGCGTAGCCCAAAATGTTTCTGGGGGACACGCTCCGAAACTAGCTCATTTATTCCATTTTTGGTCTTGTAAATGTGCCAAAGACGTGATATTTCGAATAACAGTATCAGTTTCAATGCCCCGGCTCTGATCAGTTTCCCCCATTGTAGTCATTACCTGTCGAAGCATATGCTTTGCTTTGGAAAATCGTGTTTGGAAAAGCTTCTCAAAACATTTAATCAGCAATTGGACACTACTGTTGGAAATATTTAGAAGAAAAAAGTAGCAAGTATGTCGTCGAACGGATGGGTGTAGACACAACACCAAGTGCTGTCCTGGAATTTCTGTCTTCCAATGTTTTCGGCCATGTGATTCAAGAAGATTTAGCTGCATCGTAAATTGTTTGAATTGCACAGATGTGTCGCGGGAGAGACTGAACAAATCAAAACACACTGGAAGAGGAAGGTTCAGAGATTTTCTATAGAGGCTCAGTACTGAATTTTCAATGTTTATTTCCACATGCCTCATTTTAAAACTGTCTATCATACCATTTATACCATTTCTGACTATTGGGGTCATACCCTTGACGAAAATCACAACCAAGGTTATTCCCCCCAAGTGGTAGTGACAACCCCTATTTTCAGCTCTCTGCTCACGGACTATCTTGGGGCAAGCCATTCCTGGAGTAAAATTTCCCGCATTGCCGTAGAAGGTTTGTGACTAAATCTGCTGGAGGCGATGATTCGCGTGGGCAAATCAAACTTAACATTGTATGCACATGCGCAAAAAGTATAATTGTTTACCTTTATCAAAAGCTGACAAGTGCGCAGCGAGATGAAAAATCGATTCATAATGTAAACAAAGTGTCCAATGTTTTGTCATAAGGCAAGGCTATTTTTATGTACTTTTCTTGTAAAAGTAAAGTAATCAAAGAGTAATATCATACAAAGTCGTGAAACCACGAAAATACTGACAGTAGGCAATATTTTTCCGACTGGGAGGGGGGGGGGGGGCAATTGACAGTAAGTTGTGCATTTTTGAACAACAGAATATGTCCCAAGATAATGATCATGTGATGCAAATGTAGGGAAAACAAACCCAACTTTCAAAAACATCCATGAAACATCCACGGAAAATGTGACTTGACAATACATTCTGATATTTAGGAGAGATTCAGATTCACGATGAGTTGGGTTGTGACTGCAAGTTTTTAAATGCACTCCAGAGAGAAATTTAGCAAAAAATACTTTGTTTGTATAAAATTGTTTTGGTTCTGAACCCTATTATTTTTATGGTGAAAAGAGTGTTCGTATTGTTTGTATATAGAAGTTTATTTGGTTACATTTGGCTTATTTTGCAAAGCACGAAAACAAAAGGAAATAAAACCTGATTCACAGCAATGCCAACTTTGAGATTTCTCAAGTAAATATTTAAATGTAATTTGACAATGCAACTAAATCACAACGGAGCTATTACGGAAATTGTGAAATTGCAGTAGTAGAAGTGGATTCAGACGCCGATTTTGGACAGCCATTGATGCAAGGCACGTAGCGGTAAGTTTTTATCTTGTTTCCCGTATCGCCGAAAAGCGGTGAAAGCCTTGGCCAAATGATCCAACATTTTCGCCAACATTCTTGCCAACATTTCATCCAACATTTGATGAAAAGAAAATGAAGCTTTTGGAAATTGCTTAGGTAGCCACTTACCAAGTTACCATTTATTAGAGGGGCCATTTAGGGTTTTTAGAAATATGAGATGTTTGGAAAGAACATTTTTGAATTTTCCAAGAAAAACAAGCTTCTTCGGACCAATTTTTGGTAAAAAAAAACATTTTAAGGAGTCCGAGGGCACTCCCCAGAAAAATTTATGGACCACGCCCCCTGAATTGGCTTAAAATTCAACCACACCCCTCCAAAACAACTTGAGACTAATATTATTTTGCCAAAACTTGAGATTGCCACACTTGGAATTTCTTCTCTGAAAACTATCCTCTTACTACGATTCATTTTGAGTAAATTGTAAAAAGAAAAACAATTTCTGCCTACCCTCTGCTTTTCTCGAAAAATTGAGCACACTCTACCCTGTGACATTAAAGTTGCTTTTTGTTTGTGCGATATTGAGTATAATTATTGTGAGAATAAAACCACAGGATACTATCTCGTAGTCATTAAATGAAAAAAAAAACACTGCTCGAAAACGTTTCTTTCTTAAAACAAACTTGTTTTGGAGGGGTGTGGTTGCATTTTAAGCCAACCTGTGGGCGTGTATATATTTTCCCGGGGGAGTATTTGTAAATTTATGCAAAATCAACATAACAACATAATCGATTTTGAAATTTCATTCGAAGTGTACCTGGGGGTATTTCCTTTTATAAGATTCCAGTGAATGAAAAACCTGCAAATTTTCCAAAAAGGTAAAACTGAAAAGATTGAAGAGTAAAATAAAAATATCTAAACATTTACATGCCCATGATAGTTATAAATCAGTGTCCTACTCCAGCAATATTTTTCTTAATAGCGGTGTTGATGCATACGAAATAATGATATCAAGATAATTATTAATGATAATCTAGCTGTTTGATTCCGGGTAAGATATTTCCAACAACTCACATTTTAATTTTCCGCGATTTTAAGAAACCTCCGACCAGAATATTTTAGCTTTTCGGTTATGAGAATTTTCCGACAAACTCCGACAGAATTTGCGCCAGGCAGTGGCCGCCCCCTGCCCCCCAGCCACCGCGCCCCTGTGATAAGTCTATCGTTTACGCTCTTGCATCAAAAATTTGCTTTTGCATGTCGTCCAAATATGTGCCAAATATGCCTATTTTCAGCCATTTTTCATCATCTTTTACCGGTACTGTGCACAAGATGGGAGGATAATCGAAACATCTCAACTTCGTAATTTCCCAAAAATCTCCACCAAATTCCTAATCTCTCTTACATTTGGCCTCTAAAATTAACATAATTATCATAATACTCAACACTAGAACGAGGTTAATTAAACTGTATTATAAAGTATTCACATAAAATCACAACAGTCCTCCCCCTTTGCGAAAATGAATTTGCATAAATGTATAAACGTCACATAAAACATTTACATAAAATTACAACATTTTTCTGATGGTTTTTTTTGTGTCCAAGGGGGAACGAAACGGAGTGGGGTAAAGCATTCGTTATACGCTGGAAGGAAAATCCAAGCATTCTCTTTCTGATTTCGTTCATTGTTCAAGTGGAAGGAATATTGAAGAAAGTTATTACACTCGTTTTTTTATATAAGAAGCTCACCATTGTGCTTTGCAGTAGGCTTTCTTATTTTTTGGCAAAATTTGCATGGTGAAAGTTTCTTTTACAGAGTTTCTTAATTTTCCATAAAATCGAATTTGTATAATTTAAAATAATTCATTGAGAATATAGCTCTTGAGCACTATCATTCGCCTGAACTGAACCAAATAATTTAGCAAAAACTAATTTCAACAAATCAATTTGGCAATTTGAAAACTTAAAAAATATAATAATATGGTGCATTTTATAATGCAATTTTTATGCCAATAACATCTTTTCATCAATATTTCCATGCTATTTCTTATCATTTTATCCAAAAATATCAGATTTCAAATTACTAGAACCAAAAATTTATAGTTTTTCGAAAAACTTTTCGGACCTAAAATATACTATCGAATCGAAATCGATTATCGAATATAACATTCGAAAAACATATTATCGAATCGGACCTGCCCTTCTACCCAATTCAGGTGGTACTACCTCCCTGGGGATTAATCTCTTACCCTTTCTCGGTTTAGTAATTTTTTTATAAAGATAAACGGATTATTACATATATAAAAAAAATTAATGTAATCGAAATCAAAAGCAAATGTCATATTTTGCGAAAATATTTAGGCTCCATTGCTTATTTTGCACAATTTTCAAGAGTCAAATTTTGAAATTTTTTGGAGCCGCCAATTAAACTGCAATTTTATGACAGTTACGGTGTCTATGGTGCTGTGCGATGTTTTAAAATCGTGGTGTGGTAGGAATGGGAACGTAGTAAATTTGTTCAGCAATGGTGATCATGCGTTTTCCTTTTAAGAGTCTTAAATTGCATATTTTTTACATACTTTCAGACCCAGGGAGTGCCTAGGCTGGGGGTACAAACAATCAACCCAAAAAAATAATTTCTAGCATCAAAATTGACCCAAAAAAATAGTTTCTCCTGCCCTGCCTACCCAAACAATAACAAAGGAATCTCTGTTCCACAGATTACGGGGAGATCATGCAGACAAAGGCAAGTGTACTGACTGTATCTTATTTACATCAGAGAGAAACAGCCCAACCTCCTTGACTTTGGATGGTAATACACCTTGCAATTATTCAGAAATGACGTCACTGGGTACACCTATGCGCTATGAAATTGGATGAGTTTCAATAAACATTTCTTGTATTCAATACCCCAAAAAATAATTCTGAATTTCATGAACCCAAAAAGTAATTGTACAATTGATTGATAAAAAAAGTTACTTTCGCTCAAATTTTATACCCAAAAAAGTAACCTGAGCACCCCTATCCAAAGTAATATACCCACAGAGGCTCGAGGCTGGTTTATTTGCTTGTTTGTCCAGATGTCTGGGTTAGACAGTATGAACTGAACAATATTTTGTCAACAACTTGTCTGGGCTTGTCAGGAAATGCTGAACCCATGCTGAACCAATAGAATTAGTAAATTTTAGCAGTTTTAAAGCTTTTCGCTGCACAAAATAGTGTGCACCTGACAAGGGATCCCAACTTGAAGAACAAGATTGAGTTTTTTTATAGTTGCCTTGATCGTTGCAAGCAAAGGTATTTTACTATTTTATTCTTATCTGATTCCTTGCTGATTGTCATGTCTGCATGTGTAGTTTGTTGGTTTTTCAGGCCACTACTTACATGCAGGATGAATGAGTGTTGTTTCTTGCCGTTTTTGTTGGCCAACTTAAGTAATTCTTTTTTACCTAAATGTTTGAGTTCAAGGATTCCGGCTGTAATCTAATTTTATTGCCAGTGGGAATTTTAGGGATTTTTTGAAGAAAAGCTGAATGAAATATTCAGGTACCCTTGGTGCCAGAGCCTCGGTCAAAGCGATTTGTGATTTGAAGAAACAAATTTTACAGAAAGAATAATTTAATTTGTTTGCTTGTTTAGTATTATTTTTTGGCTGACAAAATTTAAATATTTTCCTATTGTTTAGGCCTAATTTAGACGTCGCACTTGTGTTGAGTTTAATCAAATTCAATTAAATCTAGGTTTAGATGTCAGATTTTGTGCTAGATTTAATTAAAAACAAGGACAATATACATGAAGTATTTAAAAACATTCTACGACAAAAATTTTGAATCCAAGGAATTTGCCGCATGTAATAAGTGGGTATCACGCAATTCCTCGAAATATGAACTGGCTGCGATGTTGCAGGCCTAGGACAATCTCGGGCCGATGGAAAGTTAGAACAATTTCATGCCAACTTTGGATACTTTTACTCTATTTTTTTAATTGAAAATCATCGTTTATTATGTTTGAGAATTAGTTAAGGTTAAAAAATGTTTGAAACCGTCAAAATTGTTTTCTGGAATGCTCGAGTTAGGGCGATACATGCTATACATTTGAATTGACAGTATACATTTTTCAACAATATCATTATCACATGCGGGTGGTGTTTGAAAAATGATCTATATCGCCATCATGATTGATATTATCTTTCACGAGTTATTAAGGATTGATGATTGTTAACCCCCCTGGAAAATCCTTTTTCATCATCAAAACATAGACCAAGACCATGATCAATTAAATTTGACTTAATATAAATCTGTCATCTAAACCCACGTCGCACTTGTGTCAGATGATCTAAAAGAGCATCATAAACTTGAGTCGAGTTTGAGTCAAGTTAGGCAGTTGGCTTTAGACGATGGATTTATCTTTTTTTGATTGAATTTGACTCGACACAAGTGCAACACAAATCCAAGGTCTAAATTTGGCCTAAAGGAAATATTTTCATAAGTTGTTTATCACACATGTTTTGGCCATGGCTTTTGTTTCCGAAACCAAAGAGGAATAAAGTGTTACTGGCATCTGTCACAAATGACACTTAAAAAACAATCTGGTTTTATCGTTACTTATTTTTGAAAAATGTTCTTTCTACTGCTGCCGTGCTGACACAGACCTCTATTACCAAAAAGTAGAATTCGGTTTGGGAGGAAAAAATAGTTTTAATGATTTTGTGTAGGGATTATAGGGGGAAATGGACAAAAGTAGGGAAAAGTAGGGGAAAATGACAGAAATTGCTGTATGGGAAAGTAGGAGAAAACCACATGCGCAGTAGGTGAAATCTCCAACACTGAGTGGGAGCAATGTCTCCAATCGATTGTTTTAAAAAGTTATATTTTGATTGCGAAGCGAAGGAGGAGTGATGCGCCCGCGATCCTATGTAATCTGAGGCTGTGTTCAAACGATACCGGATTCATTTCGTTCTGATTGCTTTTCATACCAGAATAGGCTTTCTGTTCTCACAGCGCTGAAGCAATCCGATACTCTTCGTATCGTTTTTGCGAGTGATATTTATCCGCTCTGATTGTAATATGGAAGGGTATCGGATCATTTTTGTGCTCGTGTTTCGCTCCTCCGCCAGATATGCCACCACTACAACAGAGACTCATTAAACTATTGTTAAAAAAATCGGAAAAATAAGCCAGCCTCGTTTCTGCTAAAAGTCAGTGTAGCGTAAGAAGGTAGGTGCCCAAAACAGAAAAAGCTGGAACAGAAAAACCGAGAATTGCAAGGAGCAGAAGAATCCCAATGCTAAAATTTTCAATTGGGCATTTTGTGAAAATTAAAGAAATTAGAGATTAAGGAAATGAAAAAAATTAAAGAAATAAGAAACAATTCATGTTTCTTATAAATGTGTATCCGTCGGAACTCACCATTTAGACATGCTATGCACTCATCAGTTAGCAGACGTTTATGAAAAATTGCACCCCGCCCAGAGTCAACAAAATATATCCGATGAACAAATTTGCATAACAAAATAATGACCGAGCGATGGCTTCACCACTCTAATTTTCAGGTGCAAACTGTTTATAATTTCACTGTTGTTTCGTTCAAATAAAAAGTGAAATGTTATTTCACGGAGAAAACTGTATTAACTTCGGAACAACACCGACTTCAACTCGTAGCGAGAATTTAGAGGGGTAGGAGATAATATCGCAATAAATAGAAAATTTTAGTGCTTATCCAGGAAAAACTATTGAATGTTTTTATTTCGAGGTAGTGACGTTCGAGGCAGTGACGTCATTTTCGAGAAGTGTTTTTCGTATAAAATTTAGCTCCTTTTAACTCTCAGAAGATATTGCGTTTATATTTATATTTATTTTTTATTGCTTTATTAAAATCTGCAGATGAAATCAGTCTCTGACTTTTAAATTAACTTTACAAAGACTGCATTCAGCAAAGCATTGATTGGAATATCAATCTTTCAAGAATTGTTTTTTGATAAACATAACAATTTAAAACTTTTGGAGCAAAAAACTTATTTACAAAGTATACAAAAAAACTTAAAAATATTTCTGCGCTATATTATCTCCTACCCCTCTTAGTCCTCTAATTTTCGCTACGAATTGAAACCGGTGCAGTATCAACGTTAACATGATTTTCACCATGAAAAAATTTAAATAACATTTTACTTTTTATATCAATAAAAGAACAGTGAACAGTGAAATAACAAACATTTTAACACATATACTTGGTGAAGCTTAATCGTTATTTTGTTATGCAAAGTTTGTTCATTCGGTTTGCGTTGACCTTTTTGGACAGAACCACACCAAAGAAAAAAGGAGTCCTTCAACTCACACCAATGGAATTAACGCAAAAAATCATCTTACCTGGATCCAGTTCTAGCAGAGCCTCTCTGAAATTCTCCAAAGACAATTCCACAATTCCACGCCTAGTATTAATAACTGCGAAATCATCGTCAGCCATGATTTTTTGATATCCCATACAAAAAGCTTCGTCAGCCATTCTTTTTTTACACATCCCTTTCAACATCCAAAACACCAATCAAAGTTAAAATGGTATATATAACTTTTATCTTTTATAATATGTACCCAGTTTTTGTTAATGTTTTTGTTGAAAAAAAAAACGGAACGGTAATGCTCATTTTAAAAAACGGATTTTTTCATATACAATTAAGATACTTTCAAGAAACTTTTACTGGTGAAAACATTTGGTCAAAAATGGTATAAAATGAAGAAACTTTCACTAGTGGAGCCTTAGCCAGGTTTCTTACAACAACAAAAATGTGCATATCACAGGTTTCCTACTTCTGGTTTCTGTTAAGGTGTAAAATTAATCTTTAACGATCACAAGGTGCTTGGTTAGGCTTAGTTTATATTTCGAATTATAAGCATTAAGTTTGACATAAAAGCGTCATAAGTGCGGCAGTCACCTTATACCATTTCCCTCGATATGGCACTTTCTCGATATATTAAGTACAAAATGAAAATTTATAGACTTGGAGCAAATCTACTTTCACACTGACTTACTTGAAAAGTCGTCACTTTATACGGCCACCACTCTTATATCGAACTTAATTCAAGTTTTGTCTGAATTTAATTAGACGCAACGTGAGATCGGCCGATTAAACTAAGCTTGGAAACTCGAACTTTAATCTTTACTTTGGGTATTTGTTCTATTTAGTGTGTGGTACTTGTCCTTGTTATGTCCTTGTTTCGAATGTGTCTTTGTGCTGAACTTTTGCGATTTCTAGAAACAGCAATGTTTTCAAGGGGGGTTCTAAAGGGAGTTCAAAATACCCATTCCCAGTAGCACGTTTGTTGAATTAAATCCTATTTAGATTTTCTCGATCCCTCTCAGCCATCTCACAAAAGGATCTCCAGTTCGTGAGTTCGTTCTACCCATTTACTTTTAAGTTTTATACTATTGGATATCAGAGGTAAAAACTAAAATTTAATAAATGTTCATCTTTACTGATAATTTGCTTTTGCAATAATATTATCCCTACAAAAATAATATAATAGCATTATCATTCGAGTCCCTCTTCTAAGGCTCACAACAGCGTTGTATATTTCATAATGAAGAATTTTGTCTTTTTCAGGAGGATCAGACATGGAAGGCAAAAAAGAAACGATCATTTCTGAGCCAGGATGCAGCATTCTTGGTTGGAAACCAAAATTTCTTCAAGTATTCGCTGGACCGAAGTCATTTACTTTTATTTTATGCCTTCTGTTAGCTATTCAAAGTAAGAACAATATACACTTTGTTCCGAGATATATTTTTCAGCAAAGAAATACCCTTGGTCGTGATCCTGCGATTTGACGCGCGTTTGCGTGATTTGACAGAATGTTGACCCGCGATTCTGCACTTTAATTTGAGCCAGGCCAGAGAGATAAAAATTCTGAGAAATGAGGTATGCACTATGCAGTGGCGGACTGGTAGATGCCATGTCAGATTATAGTGGAGACAAGGACGCACTTCATATCTCCAGATACATTGAACAAATAACAGTTCGTCTTTAAAAAGTCCTTACTAAGGGGTTTTTTCTTTCTGATCTTCCGCAACGAGCCTTTCATTTTACTTTGCCTTTTTGGTCCCTGGACCAGAGGAGAGTTTATTGTATTTTCTTATCTATAGCTTAACAACTATCAAAAATTTGCAATTTCTTTTGACTTGTAGGCTTCTGTGCTGAAATATTATTGTAAAAATGCAACAAAACTAAAAAGTATAGCCCTGAACGCACTACGATGTAATAAAACTGTGACGAAAGTTTCTCAAACCTTACAAAAAGCATGTGGCCCATTAACATTTCTGAGGTTTGACAAACTTTGTACAAACTTTGTTCGCCGGGAAATGTGAACGCATTATTAGTGGTTTTGACATAAATTCTTTTTGAATTTCAATGTGAGAGATATGTTGTGTAACCCGATTCATTTTCATCAAGCTTCAGCAATAAGATGGAAGTCAAGAAATTGACAATGCTTTTTAGGAAATTAAAAGGAATTAGCACGGCCTTTTACAGAAATTAAATTGCACATTCGATTCGCAGGAGGAAATCGTGTTTGTTTTTTATTTATTCAGATTTTTCCAGGAACTAAAAGATCCTTGAAAAGAATTTAAGTAAATTGGAAATACAGTAAACCCGCCAAATTTTACAGTGGATTCTACTTCTCCATTGAAATATATTTCTATTTTATGACAAGAGAAAACAATAAAATAAATTAAGCAACTCCAGGCTGATGTGTTTCCTCAGTTTCTTTTAAAAAAAAGTGTACAATGTTTTCAGTTCAAATTTCCATGCTCTAGTAGCCCTTCCATGATTCGATAGAAGCGGTAAAGGCAAGTCATTAAAAACCATTGCATGTTCGCATAACATCGCTTATCCGGGACAGTATGTACATGCTGATTAATGATTTGAACATAAAAATGCATTGCAAAATTATCAACAAGTGTCATGAGTTTGTTATATCGCCATGATACTATAATGCTATAATGCTATAATGCCATGATGCCATAATGCTATAATGCCATGATGCTATAGTGCTATAATGCTATAATGCTATAATGCTATAATGCCATGATGCCATAATGCTATATTGCCATGATGCTATAGTGCTATAATGCTATAATGCTATAATGCTATAATGCTATAATGCTATAATGCTATAAAGCTATAATGCTACAATGCCATGATGCTACAATGCTATAATGATATAATGATGCAATAATGCTATAATGCCATGATATTATAATGCTATGATGCAATAATGCCATGATGCTATAATGCAATGATATTATAATGCTATAATGCTATAATACTATGATGCTATAATGCTATAATGCTATAATGCTATAAAAACTTTGTAACTATAATGCTAAACTTTTTTGGTATTAAGTCTGATTTTTTTTGCAAGTATAGATTTATTAAAATCAATTTTTTGCAATTTTGATCAATTTTGACAAGTTAAATCCATCTGTTTTTCTAAATATTTATTTGTTCTTAGCTATGGCGGCAGGTGGGGTGGTTTCAGGAGCTCTCAGGGATATCGAAAAACATTTTGGATTCACAAGCAAAGAGTCAGGTTTCATTCTTATTTCGAATGATATTGCTGCTTTGTTAGTTGTTCCAATCGTCTCGTTTTTTGGAGAAAAAGGTAACAAACCAAAATGGATAGGATTTGGAGCGTTATTATGTGGTAAGCCTCAAAGAGTCTTTCTTGTTTTTTACCCAAAGCAAATGTTGAAACATTTTTGAAATTGGGTATTAGGTCAGGGCTGTTGAGAATGATAGGGATACCTTGCTTAAGCCACTAGGAATTAATCGTTAAATCGCTAAATTAGTGCTTTATGTGTGTATTATTAGTGTTTTATCTTCTCATATCCATCAACCTAACGTTCTCATATCAATCAACTTAATAATATCAATCAAAGAATCTTTTATCATAATTTTCATTTTCATTACATCAATTTATTTCGTTTTTTAGAATTCACGAATGTTTAATTGTGCTAAGAAAATATGCACCAGTGCAGCTACAGTTTTTAATATATTGCGTAATTGAGGGGTAACTGAACGGGTGACAGAGATGTTATTAAAACCAGTACAGGGCCACATTAACTTTATTTTTAGGGCCTGTGCCCAATTCTGATCAGGGTCTCTTGAACTACTTATTTCAATGTTATTTGAGGAAACATTGCATCCTCTATCCTTTTGGTATGTATTTCTAAGTGCAAAAATTCCAAAAATCCTCTCCCAAGACTTAATCATTTCCAGCTAGCACATTAATCTCAAGAATTATAGGGGATTCTTGTGCTGGGAGCAAGCAGACCCGTGTGTAAATGTGTAAATGACAAATGTATCCTTGGAACCGGCATACAATACGTCAAAAAAAACAACCACCATATTTAATGGTAGTTTATATTAGAAACTGCATGGCTTTAATATTTTACAAACATTCAAACCAGTCTAAAACTTCCATGATATGGTAAAAAGAGTGTGTGGCTGTATCATCTTTATTCAAAGTAACATTTAATATATACAGTTACCAAGATAAGGTAACTAAACGTCTCGGATCATGACCTTTCGTTAGTTTAAAATTTATCTGAAATATTCACCGTTTAACTGGTTTAACCAAACGTGGCTTTTGACACTCAGCCAGACGTACATTGACCTAATGCATTTCCTAAGCCTGTAAAAATCCCTATATACTTGCATTTAACTGTGGAACCATTTCATACTCAACTAAAGATAATAGATTCAATTTATGGGCGTATTCACGTTTTAAAGGGCGTGACCAGACCGTACTAAATTTTAACTCACTTCTTTTGAAAGGCTAAAAATTCATTTGGCGGTCATGTCTACATATGTCAGAAATATATTGGAAATTTTTCTGATTGGGAGGGGGCATCTATAAAGTGCGTTGCGAACTGACGGGAAGGATATTTACCAAAAGCGTCTATTGTTATTGTCGGCTTTTCCTATTGCTCTTTTGGAGTAGAAGGGGGCGCAACAAATTAAATTAATGCGTATGCATTTTTTGCTGCTTTTTTCAAATTAGGGGGGAAATTTCTAACTATAAAGAACAATTATTCATTTGTTACCCTATCCAGCAATTGGCACTTTTGGCACTTGCCTTCCGAAATTTCTCGTTGGCAAATACATTCCAGCCGGGTCGAATCTAACTCCACATGGCCTTTCCTGTGTCCAGTCGAACACAACTGTTAATTACTGCTTGGAGGGAGCTTCTGCCGCTGACAATGGCGTGTATCTTTTTGTATTTGCTGTGTCTCAAATGATACTCGGGGTTGGTGCCACCCCATTATTGACTCTTGGAGTTTCCTATATTGATGAAAATGTCGACCCAAAGTCTTCTCCCGTTTACATGGGTTTTATCTATGCAGCAAGTTTCGTTGGCGGATCGGGTGGCCTTATCATCGCTGGAGTTTTTCTAAAGCAGTTTGTTGAATTAGAGCTGGTGAGTATATACCTCATATTTTGTGACTCCGCGCTTGCAAAGCTGCTGTGGAGGGCTTTTATGTTTATGATTCTGTTTTTGCTTGAATTTGATATAGGAGGCATCTATTTGTTCATCCCCGTCTTAGTAACCAGATGACATTGTAGGAATCCACCCGGGAAAAGTTTCCTCCAATTCTTTTTCCCTGCTATCCTGGCCGCAAACTTCCAGTTTTCTCCAGGTTTTTGGCAGGAAACGCGGTATTTTGCCGGGGGACTTTTGGGGCAGTCCGAGGAATTCGTCTGAGCAAGAAGCGCTGGGGCACTTAGAAGAGAAGAGGGTAAGTATTTTACTTTGCTTGCCAAAATCTATCATATATCAAAATCTATCTATAAATCACTGAGTTATAATAGTTGGATTTCCTTTAGAATAGCTCAATTTGTAGATTTTGACAATTAGACTTTAAGTTGAAGCCTCTTGCAAAAACCTGTAGCAAAAACACAACAATTATCAAAACTAGGTCTCCTCCATACCAGCTTTGCAAACGTGTAGACATCCTTGGGGCACCCGGTATATAATCAATTGCGGAACAGGGTTTTCAAACATTGATATTGTAAAATGGTACTTAATTATAATTAAGACATGGTTAATAGCGGAAATTTTATTTTATTAATGGTGTACATTTAAAGCATAGGCTTTCTAGAAATACCATGTGGTTTGTGACTTTTATGGAAGCAAAGTTAACGTGAACGGTCAACAGTTATCTTCGGGTTACCAACTTGGTTTCGACATTGCTTTAGAAATTTTGGACGCTTTGCTGTTTATCGTTTTCTTTGTATTCATATTGAGCTTAAAGCTTTATTTGTAACTTTGTGTTATACTTTTTTCATTTATCCCAACAGCCTAAAGGCTTGAATATGGATGTCAATGACCAGCGATGGATTGGCGCTTGGTGGCTTGGCTTTGTTTATCTTTCAATAATTTTGATTGCTTTATGTCCGATTCCTTTTCTTTTTCCAAGAAAACTACCTGGAAGCAGCTTGAAACGGAAAGAAGCAATCGAGAAAGGAGAAATCAAGGGAGAAAATAAGAATATAAGCGTAGACCTGCGCGGTTTTTTGGAAGCAACAAAGTATCTTGTAAAACACAAAATTTATGTGAGTGCTGTTATTGGTGTCACTGCTACGACTGTGTTTGGTGCTGGGTTTGGCTCATCTTTTCCGAAGTTTCTTGTTCTAAAATTTGGTGCCTCAACAAGTCTTGCATCTACTGCAGCAGGAATTGCAATCATGCCAGCAATATTACGTACGTATGCATTCTTTTATTCCAGGGAGGGGGTACTTTGGCATAACTTTAGATAGGGGTGCTCAGGTTACTTTTTAAGGTCTAAAATTTGGAAAAAATTAATTTTTTGGGTCAGGAAATATATTAAAATTGTTTGTTTTACTACCGAAACTTAATTCACATTTAAAAATCTCCCTGCATTTTGTTATGTTGGGAAGACATAAAGAGATACATACAATCAACTGAATTTGTCATTTATATACCTGGTGTCACAGAAGAATTATCGTTGTTCGTTGCATTATGATGCAAAAACTAGCAATCTAAGCACTTAATTTAATGATATTTCCATTTTCTCGAAATCTAACTGAGCTTTCGATAGATTGTTTACATCCATTGCCTTAACTAAAGTGCCCGAATTAAAATTCTGAGGACTTCCTCTAGTGCTCTAGTGACTGGTCAAGTATAAATAGAATTGTCTTTTACCATTCTGATTTTTTAGAAATATAGCGGTCGTGTGCAAAATCAGATATTTGAAATTTATACGAAATTGATTATTTTAGTTTTTTAGCAGCAGAATAAAAGCACAATAATTAAAATCCGACTAGTAGTTCGGACACAACAACAAATCAAGCACCGATACTTTTTTATGGGACACGCGGTACAGTATATAGATGCTGATTAATGATTTGAACATAAAAATGCATTGCAAAATTATCCACAATGTTTTTTCAATAAAAAAAATTAATAAAACTGCTTTACTGGGGTTACCTATTGTAACTGGCCAATCAGTTATTATTGATCTTTTACTAACCAATCAGACACGCCAAAACTGTTAGCACTACAATTGCTTTCAATCTGCTAAAAATTAGGAAAAGTTTAGTACTAAGGCCTGTATTACCTTTCCAAGAATGAATTAGTTTTACAAAATTTGCCTCACATATCTTATACAATTATAGTGCTTTAAATTTCATTTATATTAATTGTCAAAAAATAAAACCTGAGTTACAACAATCTTTGGATTGGTTGATTTGAAAATCATCGATTTGGCATTTATGCTTTTTCAAAGCGTCCGGACCTTGTGTCATGTCATTGCCGATTTGTTTTCAGTTGGTATCATGATTGGTTCAATCATAATGCGGAAATTTCCAGTCAGGCAATCTGTGTCAACCGCTGCTAAGTTGTGCACCATCTTTTCCCTTTTGGTGACAATAACTTCAGGAATCTTCATGATTCCAGGATGCCAGGAACCGAATATTGTTGGAGCAGTCTTACCATATCAAAACAGGTAACAAGAAATACCATTTGAGATTATGCTATTTGGGACCAAATTTTTATGTTGAAATTTCAATGAAACTGATTGGTCCGTTAGGTGGGCAAGGCTTTTTGAACAATACTGGGGTCTCAAAATCCTGTTATGAGAAATAAAGCTTAAAAAAAAGTCTATGAAGTTCTGCAGAACAACCAGAAGTCAAGCAAAACGTGCCCTTGCTTGAACAAATCCTAAAGTATATCAACAAAATCACCACATTAAAAGGAAATCCAATGTCCGGGCTTAAAAATCGATTAGCTTCAAGCCGCTAAGGTACAGTCCCGTCAGAAGCTGTTCCAGATTGATTGGTTTATTGTTCTTAGAATTATAGAGAGCACACAGGTTTAATCAATCAATTGTTTAAATAACTATTGTTCTTGAAATTATTGGGATCCACCTCCCAGTCTCCCCGCTTCCGACCGCACTGAAGTATACACATAACGTTTAAGGTTGAGTGAGCCACGTTTTATTTTGTAAAGTCTTGTTACCGCAATTTCTCAGGATCAGAGTTCCTGTTTACAAAACAAGAGGAAAATCTCGAAAGTTCCATAAATTTTCTTCATGGGGGCGAAAGTAGGTAAAGATTCTATCAGGCGTGGAAACGAATTTTACGTAATGCTTGAAAGGTCACGACCGCGGAACTATCAGAGATGTTTAGATCTGTGACGACTATGAGTACAAGTACGACATGGAAAACAATTAATTTAAAATTTAGAGAATAAACTTGCGAAAAATGTTGTTCCCTCCAGGTATCAGAGCGTTGTGCTTTTCAAATCTGCAACATGAAATTGACTATTTTTCATCGTCTTTTGGAGAAACAAGCTGGAGACTGTGAGAAGAAGAGGAAACTGGTTTTCAAATAAAGCTATTCTTCTGCTAAATCGCCTTTTGGTTGGAGTGCATATTTCAACCTTTTAATCGTTCTCGTTTCGTGGAGGACCAATTTGAGCGACTTTAAAGCAAAAGCGCGACTTCTGTCGTTCTCCTCGTGTGCCGAACCCAATGTATTGTCATTTTTCATAACAGTTACAATGATACAATTCAATCCCTACTGATGAACAGCGTCGATAAAATAAAGATGTCTCAAAGTCGACTGGAGTCGAACCTAATAATATCAGATTCGGCACATTAAAAGCGCGTCATTTAGTCCGGGCTTTATCTAGATTGCTTGTTTATACCAAGAAAATATCTTTAAAAATAAAAATATTACAAAAGCAAAGGTAGATATTTGAAGATTGTTGTTTAAGACATCTAAAAAACTGTCTCTGTTTGCATGATAATGTAAAAAAAATTATCCGTGAAACTAAAATTCTCAAATTGTCGCAAACTCAGAGTGACCACGTTTACCTATTCAAAACCTGAATTAAATTGCCCTAATCCGTGGGGTTTCCAGTTAATTTAAAGATATATCATTTATTTCCAGTCATGTTTTTGACTTCACTGATCAAACTCCCAACCAGACTGTTTCAATGTCAAAACATGGACTGGAATAAAATGGCGTTCCTTTAAATTCACTTGAATGCTCAGGAGTGAGGGAAATTTTAATTTCCTTTCTGGAACAAGTAACGTGATCGAAGATGAGTTGATGATGTCGGAATCTTGATCCAAAACTCTACGTTTGCCCATCAAAGGTAGTTTTGAGTAAAATTTGAATTTTGTTCAAGCTAAAGCCGTGTAAACATTGTTTTTTGGGTCACCTTGTGATGAGAGGGTACTTCCAGTTTGATTGCTTAATTGATCCATTTTCCCTCAGACGTTCATGTAACTTTTTTTAAGGCGTTGAATCATTTAAAGCACCTTGTTGGGCTTGCACGATTTCTACTGAACGGTCAAGAGAAACAAAAATCAAGTACACTGTTGGCCTACTGCAAGGCCACTAATTCATACGATTATTTACAAAACAGCCAATCACAATTGCATCATCCTATCACAATGAGTCAGAATTTCAGATAAATTTAGTATACCCACCCATGTGTATTGACTTAATGTTTGAGCAATGCGGAGCTTTTTGCTTTGTAATGAAAAACTTACTTCTGCGGAGGGTGAATAGTAAAGAATTTTTCTTTTCAATAATGCATAATCACGTTAAATTTTTTCATAGCTATATTTTAACGTAAAATTATTCCAACAGTTTGCAAAGTATTGCGTTCTTTTTAATTTGTTCCTAGCACTGGTGCGAGCTCATTTGATGCTTCGTGTAACGCTGGCTGCAATTGTGACCGGTCAGCATATAATCCGGGATGTGGAATAGATGGCAAGACGTATTTTTCTCCTTGTTACGCAGGCTGCGAGGGACAGGTCAACGAAAATGTAAGCATCTTGGTTGCATTTTATAGAGTACAAAGGAGACGGAGCTCGGCTCAGAGGATTCGGGAGGGGGGAGATAAAAATATTTTTCAGGGAGAGATCTGGCCGACTGGGCTGCAAAACAAAATGACTAGCAAAATGGACGACTAAGCCAACTAAAAAGCGGTTGGGACAGTGTCCCCCTGTCCCAATTGGCTCCGTCCTCCACGTGGCCCCATCCGCCAATTGGCCCCCTCCTTATTAGCTTCGCCCCTGAGAGTACAGTAAAACGTTTTGTTGGGATGTTATCATTCTTTATATCGCAGCTTTTTCTAACCATGTTCTTATTTTTGTTGTTTTTTTTAACCATTTTGCAGTTTGCTTTCTCATAACTCACAGGTTTCTCATGCTTCTCATGCAATAACATTTTACATTTCTCAGGTTTTTGCCAACTGCAGTTGTGTTGCCGATGTGACAAACAGTGGGTCTATACGAAAACATTACTTTATGGGCCAATGTGATAGACAATGCAAAAACCTTTACTTGTTTCTGGCTGGTGTAAGTGTTTTAGGTGCTCTGGCTTTTTTGAAAGCGACACCTCACAAGATGATTATTCTGAGGTAATGTCTAATGTTATATTGTACATCAAAACTTCTCAAAGGCCCGCAAACTGTCCTGACCGTCATGCCAAATTACTGCTTAGTCTTCCATGGGTGGTATGGCATCAAAATTGCAGGGGGACTAGGAAAAAAAGAGCTGGTTCTAGGAGTGGTTGGCAACTCAAAAAGGCCTCGAATTGGCCATAACCCTATTTCCATGGATATTTTCCTCAGAGACAGTCGCATCAAATGAACAATTGGTATTTGAACCCCTTTGAAGGCAGGACAAAACCAACAAATTGAAACACCACCACAGACTAGAGTCTCAAGGGCATTTTTTTACAATCATTGGGGAAGCCGTCCCACCCCCTCTGTGCATCCTTTGCTTAGCCACTGACACGGATCATTGCCAAGACATTTTTGGTTGAAAGTCTTTTGAATACATGTTCCTGTCCTGATCTCCAAAGTGTTTATTTTCACCCACTAGCACTAAGTTTTCTCTAAAACTCTAATTGTCTGAAAGTTTTTGAACCTTCCCAAATACGTCTAAAAGTAATTTTTGTAATAAGTAATAATAAAAGTAATTTTTGTTCAAAATACTTTTGCTAGAATCACTTATTGGCTCATCTAGTTCAAAATTTAAAGCAAATTTTGCAACTATATATCCCTTTTCCTGTGAAGGATTTACTTGATAAACTTGAAAAGTATAACTTTGGGACAGTTCTGCAAAGGCGTCCGAAGTTGTTGGTCCTAAATGTTTCAAATTTCGTAATTTTTCGATATACTTCACTTTTTCATGCACACATAATAATAATTTTCTTAACATAAATAAGCATATTCCATACGTCTGGTCATTAAACATACACAATTATTTATTTTTAACAGGGAAGTTCCTGAAAATCAAAGATCGTATGCTCTTGGTATTCAATTAGTTTTCGTTCGGTTGCTTGGGTTCATTCCTAGTCCGGTTCTAATAGGCTCGGTCATTGATTCGAATTGCATTCTTTGGTCTCAAGACAATTGTGGAAAAAGAGGAAGCTGTCTGGCCTACCAAAATCACCAATTTTCTATCAATGTTGCGATATTCAGTTGCGTATGTGCAGGTATAATAGAGTTACCTTTTCGTGAGTTGCAAACTTGGTATTCTTGCCTCTTAGGCATTTTCGGTTTTGCTAGCCTTTCGGTTTTTACTTTGGAAATAAAAGTTGCGCAGTTGACATTTCCTCGATGTATAAAACTATTTTGAAATATAGCCTGTCAGATGCTTTATCATTATTATTGTTTGATGCAACAGGGGGCGTGCAGTATCCCAAACAAGGACACCCTCTTTCAGACTGGATGGGCGGGGCAACTTGACATCTTCCTGGGAAGTGTCATTTTTATGTATTTCCGATATTTGCGGAATTTGGGGTATGTTTTAGATACAATTTGCAGAATTATTGGTTCAGTAGTTAAAAGAGCTAACAACTTTTCCAGCAGATAGTGTCAACTTTTGGAGTGCAAAGCAATGTATCTAAACATAACCTAGCTAGGCCTGGCTTTTTATAAAATGTAAATTTTTGTCCTGTTAGTACAGTTACTTGCGAAATTATGCCCATTCTTTTCATTTTATTTGCTGAAATATGACCTTAATTTTTCTAAACATTTTCGGATTTATAGGTCCCACTTTTGAAGCCAAATGGCGCGTCCTCGTCGGAAACTAGGTAGAGTTTCTCCTCCCCGAAGCTTTCAGACGTACAGTCAGACTTATGGCCCGGCTGATGCTGAGGCTGCCAGTCCGGGTCCTTTTGTAAATCCGTTCTCATTGCATGTTAATTGTATTCTTAACAGCTAACCTGGGGTAGAATTATCTGCTGTTTTCGAAAATCGATGTCTCCAGCACATTTGAGCTGCCGCATTTTGATTACGTCATGATGACGTCATAACACGTTGTTTTTCCAAAGACTTATCTAATTCTAATGTTGCCTCTAACATCCAATCTAAAGTGAAAATATCTCCTGAGGCAAATAATCGATTTCTCCAGATCATTACATGTCTCTATCCTATTATATCATTCAATTTTGATGACGTCATTATGATGTCATAAAACAGTCCTTCTTATAAATTTTTCAAATATTCATAAGCCAGCAGTAAGAGAAGAAGCAATCAAATAAAACAAAGAAAACGAGAAAGATGATTTAGATGTAATATGGAGAGCAGCCGATATTCTTCGCAAAGAAGTGCTGGCCTGGCGAAAATCGAATAAAGTAGTGACCATTGAGTTTGTAATGCTCGATTTCTTGTTGTGAATTGATAACTGTTAAAGCTCGTTTGTTAAAGTTCATATTTGTTACTTCTTTATCTATCTGACGTCACCGTCACGTCACGTTACCAATGAAACAGTTTGCAAATATTTTTATTTAGAATCTTCAAGATATATGTTGAATCACTTTTTCAGCTTAGACTGCATCATAATTCTTCAAAAAATTGCCTTGCTTTATCTGTTTTGGAGAAAATTACAGTGACTGACGTCACGCCTATGACCTATGACGTCACGCTTTTTGAATTCTACACGAAATTTTGATCTAGTCCGTTGAGAAATGGAAAAATTAACAGAATGTGAGAACGTAATCCGTATTCTGGACAATATGACCCGGGCTATAAGTAAATAGCAAGTTGGCCAACTCCATTTCTGAAAGGGTAGGGGATTGCCCGCACTCATTCTTGCGAAAGAAAATTATCTGTGTTTGACATCAAATGTGTTCAGTGATTTTGTCTTCGCATCAGAAGGAAATACATAAACATTCAAGTTTCTGGGAAGATAGCATATCGCATATTTTGCGAAAGAACTCATCCTTATATAATGCAGCCTTAGCATAAAGTTTCGGATTCAAGGTTATATAAATGACTTCCATGAATTAACCCGCTTCTTTGCTCTAACAAGGCTCTGGAAGTGGAACATTTTGCTTTGGTGGTCACAAGACAACATAGCATATGTCAAAAGTAGATCCGGAACAGTTCTTTTCTGATATCACAATTAGACTGTTGATGCGAATCAACCTGCTTCCTCACTGTAACTAGACATTGGAAGCAAAACATTTCATACGGAGGTGAAGTTTGGCATATTATGCGAAACAATGGCTCCCCCAAGTTTCTGGGTCATGTTAACATTAAATTCAGTAAATATATAATTTAAAGAAGGAAACATTTCAAGAAGCTTAATGAAGAAGAAATGTATAATCTATCTGTCAAAGATTACAAACATAAAATATGTGAATGCTAAAAAATCTCTAGTTCCTGCGTCTCTCCTGATTGTGATGTTTGATCTTTTAGGAGTTTCAGTGATATCTTACGGACTCGTTTGGTATTTCCAACAAACATCTCCATCAAGTCAAGAAAGCAAAGCAGCAAAGGAATTCGATCTCGGGTTTTCAAACGAGGCTGTTGCAACATCTCTTTGAAGTTTTCAAAGTGTAAGAGGATTCTTGTAACATACGTATTATTTTTATTTTATTTTTAAAGCTTTTGTCATACTAACTTGATTATGTATTCGTGCATTTTCATAAACACTAAGAGAGGGCTTTAGGATTCGTGGTGTTTTTATGTCTTTTTAAATTTTTTTTTCTCATAACCCATTCATTTTTATTGTGTCCTTACACATCTACACCTTAAGCTGACCGCAGACGAGAGATTTTTGTGTTTCAAACACAAAAATCTCTCGTGTGCGCCGGCCAAAAGCAAAGATTTTTGTGTTTGAAAGATTGTTTGAAATCAAAAATGTTAGATCTGCGTTGATCGAACACAAATATTTTTGAAACACAAGTCTCAATGAGCTATTGACCAATCGTGAGACAGGGAATTGTCACGTGACAAACTATGCGGGAAAAAGATATGTGCAGGTGGCCTGTGGCGCAAAAAGTAAGCTTTCAATTCCACAACCCACAACGACAACAAACATGGCCACTGAAATTGAAGAGCAAACAAATGAACTGCTATGAACGGCTGACAAGGAAAGTCAACTAGTTGATTTGTCGCAGGAAAGAACATGCTTGTAGCTATGTTATATCATCGCCCGATAACAGCGATAGGACAAAAAAACATTGACAACTGCAGAAATAGCGAAGGAAAATAAAAACTAGTTCTATTTATTTAACGATCTATTCCAGTTTTAGTGGTCGTATGACACATTCCATTTTGTCAGCATTATCGTGTCTTAACCCAAACTTTTCTTTTGCGACGTTTTCGTTTTCTTCATTTCAGAATTAGCATTGTCAGAGCAAGCATGGCTCTCCTTTCCTTCTCAGAAACTAAAGCCATTGTTTACGTTTCTAATTTCGAGCCAAGTTATCACGTGATTATGAAAAACAAAATCTTTCGTGTGCGTCGGCCCGAACACAAATGTTTTCTGTGTTTGAAACTCACAAAAATAAAAACACACTTCATAATCAGGATGAGTCCTCGGAGCAGAAGGCCGCGTCGTCCTGGGTACTAGCTCTCAGGCCATACTTTGAAAACGAGGCCATCGGTTGAAACTTAGGCCATAACAAACGACAACAAGCAAAACCATAGACAGGGGCAGCGAACCAAATGAGGAAAAATACTGATAAAATGAAGAGAAACAAATGTGAAATGAAGACAAACAAGGTATAACTAAAGCAATTTGTTCATTTAGGCTGACATAAGTTGTGTCCACAATGCCAATCCTCAAACATTTAACTCAATATTTCTATTGCGCCTTGAGTTTTACTTTCTTTTCTTCCATAAGATAATTTCTTTTCTAATTTATCGGGAGCTAATCGGGGGTCTTGAAAATTGTAGTCGCCTGTAAAAGAAGTAAAAAAATATGTAACTCACGTGATCGGTGATGTCATTTTTGGTAATAATTCTACATTTAAAGTACAATAACTTTTGATTTGTAAAAGATAATAAAATGAAACCGCTGTATAATTATATTATTTTACTACAACTTAAATATTTTACTCCTCTGCAGCGACCAAGAGAACCGGTGAAATAGGTATATTTTTGTTTGTTACATTGCGTAATTTCCATGAACAAAAAATAATGTAAGCGGGAACGTTATTAAATAATAAATTACTGAATAAGCTCTCTATAAGTCTGTCTAGCGACACGCAATTTTTGTATTGGGGTCTGGGAGGTAAACTCGCAGAGGTAACTAAAATATTCGCCTAACTACGATATTCTAGGCGCTAGAGGTAAATAGTCACTGCCTGATAAATATGTTTTCTCTTCTTCTGACGTTGTGAAATCCCTTTCCCATTCAGAACTTTCGGTGGTTGCTTCAGTGTCAAACTCATCGCTGTTCTCCTCTTGTTCTGTTTCAGTTTCTTTACGTCTTTACACGCCACGAGCGTTGCTGCTGCTTTTGATGCTTAGTGGAATTATTTGACGATTTAGATACCTTAACCATGTGTAACACTGCAAGTGGACCCGTTTAATCTACTGGCATATGGAAGCTGGATTTTGCAATAATGGTGCAGACGATTTTACCTTCATTTCCAAGTACTGCTGCACTCGTGTTTCAAGATAACTCTCTTTTTCCTTCCCGTTGTACATCAGAGTATGGATGGACTTCTTTGCGTTTTTGATTGTATCTTCTGCAATGATTAGTCCTTTACCCAATTCATCGATGAGAGCTAAACTATCACAATTTTCCAGAATCTTCTTGAAACCTTTTCCTACAGTGAATTTGTAAGCTGTGGTATCGCAGTCTGTTATGGCATGTAGCTGTGACAAAACTTTGGAAACTTAGTACCCAAATCTATCAAATATTGCCCGCACATCAACATACTTTTCATGGTCAATCGTCGTGTGCCATTCTTGTGGTGTACAAGAATGAACCATGCCATGCAGCAACAGAATAAGTACATCTGCTCGGCAACTATAACAGCAGGGGAACTATCATTCGCAGCATGTAGCACGAGTCTTGTATTTGCTTCCTCGTGATTGCAGCTTGGCATATCTTTGACATTATCATTTCGAATCAACCACGTCTTGTCTTTACAGTTGATGACAAGAGGGATCTTTAGCAATTTTCTGACGTCTGCAGTTTAGAAGAAATGAACTCTGTAAGTGAAATATGTTTCTCCTCGTCTAATTCAGGTAAATGATTTTACGCTATTCTTTAAATAAGTATCAGACGATCTCAACCGGTATTTCATCAGCAGCTTCAGGTGGTGTTGCTGAATTGAAAACAGTGACCAGCCACTCTCGGTATGTTTGCCTTGGTTTCACAGCCCGAAATAGGGCCATACCATCAATAATTCAACGTGCCCTGAGTGGAAAAACGCTTGAAACTGCCTTTGACTTATTTATCAAATAGTTTCGAAAGCTGGCTTTGTCAGACTGCCTTAATGTGCTATCTGGTGTTGCAAAACGCAAAGGAGGTGTTGTAATTGGGAAGGAAAAGCCCCTTCCAGCGATGTTGCCTTCGATAAGAATTCGAAAAGCTTGCCGGTCTTCCTTGAGAACGAATACAGCTTTGGGTGTTTGCTTCACTTTCTGAAGTCCAGTTTTTAACTTCACTATTTTAATGGGATCAAAGACATTCTTTTCCTTGGTTACAAGACGTTTCTGAACGAACTCTTTGTATCTGGCATTCCCGGTTTCTGGTTTAAGTTCTAGTTTTCCGAATAAACTTCTCGCCGCGAATGCTGGGTAATGGTTAAAATAAAAGATATTCTTGGTTCAATGTGAGCAAAAATACTAAATATAAACAATACGTTCCGTTG
>JAYJMH010006953.1:0-25392 GCA_036873815.1 Phacellophora camtschatica
ACATGCCCAGTTAGCTCAGTCGGTAGAGCATCAGGCTTTTAACCTGAGGGTCGCGGGTTCGAGCCCCTCACTGGGCGGGTTATTTTTTATTTTTTTTTATAAATCAAGATATAATATTAATAATTTAAAAATGGTGGAACTGTAATGTCAATTTTTTGCAGAGTAGCCTATACTTGTTACATATCATTTGAAGAACAATATCACCTTTTAACAGTTATGATATCATCTATCTTTTAGTTTTACGAGTTTAAACAAAGAATTATTCGATTTTTATTAATTTTTTATTGTTTTTTCGTTTTTTACTATAAAGTAAATATATTATTATAATAATATAATATAATATTTAAATACAATATATTATTTAATATATTGTACCAAAACAACGTTTTTTTTAATGTTGTAATCAACAGATTACTTAATTTCATAATTTAAAGAATTATTATTGACAAAAACATTAAACAACTTATTTTTGTGTGAATGAATAAAGAATAAAACAAACATATTTCAGCAACAACTTACCGGGTATCAGTAAAAACTGGGGATGTCCGAGGCGCCGGAACAGACGCAAATGCATACATCAAAGTA
Source organism: Phacellophora camtschatica (assembly GCA_036873815.1). Taxonomy (NCBI): domain Eukaryota; kingdom Metazoa; phylum Cnidaria; class Scyphozoa; order Semaeostomeae; family Ulmaridae; genus Phacellophora; species Phacellophora camtschatica. The sequence goes on from JAYJMH010006953.1 coordinate 586, forward strand.
TTTGGAAATGGAGGGGATACCGGAAAGATTGCTTTGAAACGATCTGATAACACAAGGAACAAATTTGAGAGAGGCAGGGTGGATTTATTTACTGTAGAAGCCATGGATATTGGAGAGGTATGGTGTTATTTCAATGATTTTACTTTTTTAGTTTAATCGTTTTCCCTCGCAAATCCTGAACTTGGTAGCGCCAGGTAGGTCACTCAAAATCGAAAAATATTAATTTTTAAAACAAACTAAAGCTCTTATTTACACTATCGGACGACCCAAAAAAAGTTACGGCGTTTGAAAAATCTTCAAAATTTGATTTTGCTACAAATTGAAAAAAAAAATTTTCTGCTGAGGTGAGAAGGACCAAGTTAAAGTTAAGTTTAGAAGCTGCCGCTATTTTAATGATTTTGACATGCTTTGACGAATAATGACGTAATTTCGACTTTATAAACCTAATTTCGAGCTATACTTTTCAAAAACCTTTGTAATTAAAATTAAAGAATATCTAAAATTAAAAAATTATCCCGGGTGGCTTGCCATCGGGTAGACTTGCTACAAGTCTCGCTCTTGATCAATAAACAAACGGGAGGGGGAGAAGAGGAAGAAGCAGAGAAAAGGGAAGGAAAGGGAAAGGGTAAGGGCTACTTTTTCAGTCATATATAAATTGATTTTAAATTTTTTGGTAAATAGCTATTGTTTAGCAAAAAATTAACCATTACCCTATTTAGAATGAATTTATTTTTATTCCGGCGTGAAGCATTTAATCTTGCTGTTATTAATTTTAGATACTGATAAGTATGTAATAATTAAAATATTGACAATGTACGTGGAAAAAAAGTAATATTTAAACCAATAGTTATTCATTTCAGCTGGAAAAGATTGTTATTGGCCATGACGGTGCTGGGCTAGGCTCTGGTTGGTACATTGATTCTGTTACGGTCGATATTGAGTCTCGTGGGAAGCACCTGGTTTTCCCTTGTAATAAGTGGCTGGCAACTGACGAAGATGACGGAAAAATTGAGAGGGAGTTATACCCAGTTGAAGAAAGGGTGTCAGAAAAAAGTAAGTTTATTTACAACTGAGCAAGAGCAATTTTTTGTGGACAAAGAATTCAATCACAAGAAAACTAAGCAATTTAGAGAAAAAATTCAAAATATTACGAAAATGCCGAGGAAAGGTGGATTGCTTGATATATGAAATGCTCTTCATCAAAGACTTAAAACCGACATGAAACAAGCAGTGGGATTCAATTGCCGCAAAATTGTTTACTACTTAGCTTGGAGGAAAGATTTAAGCGCCAAAATCATTTACAATTTTTCAAAATTGAGTACTCAGTTATAAGGGATTTTTGTTCAAGATGACATATATGTCCAGAAAATTTCAAGCCGACCCACCCATGTCCCTGCACTTTCAACATATTATATACCTCTTTCCTTTGGATATTAGTGCAAATATACGGTTGCTATATAAGTGTTATGGTGATATGATAATGAACATTAATATTACTGTTAATTGGGCGATATGGGGAGAAAGGTTTTCTTAATTTTAGCAAAGCTATTTTGCATTTTAGTGGACACATTTTAATAGTTATAATTTTATATTGTTTTTAAAATTCAGATGTTAATTCTTACAGAAACTCCATATGAGATCGAGGTTCACACAGGAGATGTTCGTGGTGCAGGAACGAATGCAAACGTGTTCATCGTTTTGTACGGAGAGAAAGGCAAATCAGATGAGTTTTGGTTGAGAAACAAAACGGATAATTTTGAAAGAGCACAGGTTGAGAAGTTCAAGGTAGGAAAATTTTGGAGGTTTTTTAAAGAAAGACTCGTTAACATGTATTGTAGTGTTCGACATGAAGTATTGTAACTATTCATTAATTTCGTAAGACAGCTTTTTCATAAATGTAGAGGTTTTAACAAGTAAGACAGTTAATTTACTCTTTGAAATAAGGCAAGATAAAGTGTTCTGACTATTCAGATATTTCGTAAGATTATCTGAACAAAATGGGCTGAGAAATGGGGCGAAATGAGTAACCTCTATTTTTAATAAAATTATGTTGTTATTATACTACAAGGAAAACATGCATGCAGTTCTTCATTTTCTTTTGATCTACTTGATCATTCCATTGTTAATTCTTGGCTAATTGATTAATGATTAATTGTCTATAATTCTGAATCGCAGGTTGAAAGTGAAGAGATTGGTAGAATGAAGAAAATTCGAGTGGGACACGATGATGCCGGTTTTGGCGCAGCTTGGTATTTAGAGAAGGTATTTTTATTGATTTTCTTATTTCTTCTTTGTTTTCTTATTTCTTCTCTGTTTTCCTATTTCATCTTTGTTATTCAAGTTTAAATTATTGCCATTGCTACTCTGCATATTTTAATATGGCTTTTTAACCACACGTTCGTACCGACTGTTAGAGTAGTTGTATTCAAACATTTATTTTGTTAATTTTGATATATTAAATTGTAAAGTTTGTGTCGTGCAAGGGCCTGATTTGAGCTAATAAAGCAGCACTGATTAGATATAAAAATAAATGAGTAAATGAAATCATTTTCCTACAGTATTTATGTTCACTATTTCTTCTTTGTTATTTAAGTTGGAATTATTGCTATTTTGATTTTTTACATGGCTTTATAACCATACGTTTGTACCAACTGTTAGGGCAGTTGCATTTAGGCATTTATTTTATATATTTTGATATATTTAATTTAAACTTTTTGTCATGTGAGGGCCTAATTTAAACCTATCACAGAAATAAAAATAAATGAAATCAGTCTCCAATATGATAATTTAAGTATAAATTGTTGCCGGTGTTACACTGTCTTTTCTAATATGGCTTTGTGACAATATTTTTTAACCCAAATGCTACAGTGTTTTTATTTGAAATTTAATAAATATATTCTTAATAATTTTCTTGCTATCCACAGATTGTAGTTCGTCGTTTAGAAGTCGATTCTGAGAAAAATAAAAAGAAGAAAAAGAAAATAAAAGATTCAACTGACAAAAACGAAGATTCTAGGGATGAAGATGAATGCACTTATCAGTTTGTTGTTAATCGATGGTTTGCAAAAAATGAGGATGATGGACAGATTGTGAGAGAATTGGTACCAACTGATGATGTGGGAAACAAACTGAGAAAAGGATCACTTGATGGTAATGCTTCTATCACGTTTTGATTATTTTTCTATATAAATATAATAAATATATAACCATACAACAGAGACGAATTTTGTAACAATAGTGAAATTGACACACTAGCTTCGAAGCGATTATTCTTCGAGAACAAAGCGAAACTCTCTCAACTGGAAAATGAAATAATCTCCTCCGCAACATTGTTTGTTTTCGTTTTCCAGTTGATAGAGTATTGTTTTGTTCTCGAGAGGTACTTGCTTTGAAACTAGTGTGTACTAGAAACTAGTCGCAAAATTCGCCTCTGTTTAGCCATACAGTAGTATCTCGGAATTTATTGACAAGTTACGTTCAGCCCACATCATATGCAATCAAAACTTTTAGTACTTTAATGGTACTGATTTTTGTAACGATTTTCTTCTAGCATAAATCATAATGAGGTCATATTTATGGTATCTTATAGATCCATCAACACATCATATCCATGCGAAATCTAAAATTTTAATATACATTTTATTGATGCTTTTTTGTTCAAGTTATTATTGCTGACAAAAATATTTGTTATAATTTAATGTATTTGGATTTCTTCAGTATTATCATTTACGGATAAGCTCTGCTTCCTCTGGGTTGTATAGAATGCAGTTTTATATTTATATTTTATCAGTTGGATAACTTGCATTCTATGAACATGATGAAAAACATTTAAGTTGTGGTGGTGTGAATTAAAAAGACATGGATTTTGACAGTGAAAAGTTCCAGACACTGAAAAGGAGTTCATGCTAGGATTTAACTTTATGCTTTTCTGAATTTAATTTTTTTGAGTTATCATTTCAACGAGAAAATCAACATTTCTGAAGAATGTAGAGCACGAAATGTTTTCAGGATTTAGTTTTTCGAGTTCAATTTTTTTTATTGATACTACATTTATAAGAAGTGGTTGGTACTTGGACTCTTTTGTTCCTAGGATTGGTTTGTTTGCAGTTAAAAAATGTTTCGTAATTTTTTCTAGCAACTGCATATACTATCCGCGTATTCACGGGTGATATCAGAAGTGGAGGAACCAATGCAAATGTGTTTTTGACGGTTTATGGCGACGAAGGGGATTCCGGGGAAAGACAACTATCCAAATCTGAAACTCACATGGATAAATTTGAGAGAAACCAGGTTTGTTTTTATCAAACATTTTTATCAAGGAAGAAAAATTATTCACAGTAAATCATAGTATTTTTGAATTATTTTCCCTTGATGACGAAAATTGAAAAGTTGTGGAAAAATTTAACTTTCAGTTACCTCCTGAAAACATGCATCTTTACGTTGTTTAGCAATGGGTTATATGGCTCTTCCAGGGGTGAAAGAGTTTTAAATTGATTTATATTATTTTTGTTTTTCAGGAAGACGTTTTCAAGACGGAATTTATTTCGCTTGGAGAATTAGCAAAAGTGAAAATGAGACACGACGACTCTGGGATAAAATCATCGTGGTTCTTGGACAGAATTGTTGTCAGAGACGAAAAGGTACGTTGGCTTCTACGCCCTGGTTTATTTCTAAACAGTAAGTAAATTTGTTTAGGTCAGTATATGACAAAGAGCATTCCAATAAAGAGATCAAATTCAAGATACAACGCATTTATATTTGAAATTTCATATTTGGAGCAAACCGTCACCCTGCCATTTCTTATAATGAGGTTTCACATTCACGTGCTCTTGCTGTGTGTGTTTTGCCAATGGTGTACCTACATATAGAGGTGGAACAATTTAGTTGCTGCATCACTGAATGATATTGGTGATTGGTTCATATTTGCATTTGTGTACCACATTCAACAGCTTGTGGCAGTATATGGCTTTGAAAGACTGAATGACCACTGTAAGAAAATCATAAGAAAGAGCGAAGTTCTGTTAAGAATTATGACGCTGTTTCTAGAATTATACAGTGATACCTCTACATAGTAGACACATATGGGACTAGTATTACTGTCTGTTGCAGAGAGGTGTCCGGTGTCCGGACAGAGTCATTTGGCCGTTGCTTGTAGGTGCTCGCTGTTGGGATGTGTCTGTTAATGGAAGTTCCACTGTATTCTTTACGTCGTTGTACAATTTTATTTCATAGGCTGGCAAGGATTATCTTTTTCCATGTAGCCGTTGGTTATCAACATCGGAGGATGATGGACAGATATGTCGAGAGTTAGTTGCAGTAGAGCAAGCTGTTTTTGAAAGAAGGAAAAGTCGTAGAAGTGGAAGTAAAATGTCTTTATTTGCAGGAGATAGCGTTGATCTGGAACAAAAAGGTGGGTGATCAATTTGCTGTTATTTAGCACTATAACAGGACGGACGCTGCATATATATATATATACTATAAATTGATATATCGTTATGGTATTTCAAAAGTGATTATATTTAATGAAGTAAAATTGTCTCTAAACCATATTCAAATAAACTGATGAGCTTGATTTTTTATGGGTTTACGCCCTGCGAGAAATGAATCTTTGTTTATCTTTTATTATGAAATCTATAAATAGGTATCAGGTATCAAATTTATAAATAGGTATCAGAATTTTAATTCCGAATTTTTGTTTTTTACGTCTTAGCTGCAATGACGACATACAAAGTTTCTGTGGAAACTGGTGACGTTAAAGGAGCTGGAACAGATGCCAATGTGTACCTTACACTTTATGGAGAAACTTCTGACACAGGTAAAACTAATTTCCTACAATTTTGTGATACTATAAATTTTAGAATTTATTATCATAGTGTTCATTTGGGTATTGGTGTAGCTAGGTGTAGCTAGGTGGAGATAGGTGTATCTGGAGATAGCTTCCTCTATCTGAATAGATAGTAGCTAAGAGAGAGGAGGCTTCGGATCGCCTCTGGCTGGGGCGAAACTACTTACTTAAAACTTCAACAAAATAACAATAAACTAGTGGTAGTGGTAGGTCATGACTGTTGGGGCGGACCAGTTGGGGCGGTCAAGCCTTGGTGAGTACGTGATCCTGCTTTTGTTTTGGGGGCGTGCTCTGCGAGGGTTTTTTCTTTTCCTGTCTTTGATCTTGTCTTTAATCTTTTCATTTTAAAAATCTTTTCAGGGAAAATTCAATTGAAAACATCGAAAACATACAAAGACAAATTTGAGAGAAGTCACATTGATGTTTTCAGTGTCGAAGCTGTTGATATTGGCTCACTAAAAAAGATAAGGTGCGTTAACTCGTTTTGAGGTTCAAATAGGAAAGATGAGTTTATAAAATTAGGATGCTTTCCATATTTACAATCTCTCACATCTACTTTTAATATTTCAAGGTTAGAGACATTTGACATAAGTAAGTAGGGAACAGAGGCAAATTTTGTAACAATTGTGAAATTGAGCCACCACTTTCAGAATGATTTGTCATCGAAGACAAAGCGAATTCGCTCAAGCAGAAAATTAAAATAAATAAAGGCATTCATTCATTCCGAATCACCTAACATTGTGGACAATTTTGATATCTAACTCAACATTAAGGCATTTTTGTTCAAAATCATACCCATGTTTAGAGAATTTACTGCCTTCAACCCCATCCATATTGGCGACACATACCCTTACCCGTATATTAGGGTGTACCCCTCCTTGGAAGATTATAAACCAATAATGTCTCTATTTCAAATTCGACAAAATCTGGAGAATTTCTGAAATAATCTGAAATTTCTTTTAAAATTTTGAAATTAGTCCGAGTTGGCATTACATCAAATCAACTCCGATTTCAGCAGGTTTCGAAAATTTGCGCTAAATCAATTTCCAAATATTCAAGAATTGTAATATGGACGCAATCGCTGATCACATAGAGCTTTGAATTCAAGTTTTTGCAATAAACTTGCAAAACCGATGTAATTTGTGCACTCCTTGTTTTAAAGGTTTAATTATCAAATGATTTTTATGTCATTTCAGGAATTTTGTTTACTTACAAGGAGTAAACAAAAGTAAGGATTAGTATTGACATCTCTGCATCATATTTTCCTTTCATATTTCATTGTTTTCTTACATCACATTATTTTAATACACTGACCATTTTTACAGAATTGGACACGACAACAAAGGTGGATTTGCTGGATGGCATTTAGATAATGTCGAGATTGATGCTCCTTCGCTCGGTAAAAAATGGATGTTCCCCGCAGGCAGATGGCTTGACAAAGGAAAGGATGACGGGAAGACAGAAGTTGAGTTATTTCCAAGCGAGGAAAAAGAAGAACATTACGTACCACGTGAGTTCAAAGTGATGTAATCTATTGCCCCATATTCCTTTGCCCTCCTTTGTTCTTGATCCTGATTGACAGATGGTCCTGTATTATCCTTTGTCCTGATTGATTCTGATTGACAGATGGTCCGGTATCATCCTTTGTCCTGATTGATCGTGAGTTCAAAGTGAAGTAATTTGTTGAAAAAGTTTCAAAGATATTCGGAATAGCTCACAAGACAATAAAATGATCGTACAATGAAAGAATATCAAATTTATTTCATAATTATTTTACAAGCAAAATCTTTAGATTGATCTAAATTTTTAAATTGACAAATGCCCTTGGAGGCCTTTGTTAGGGATTTTGCTTCCTTACTTCATTGTTAGGGATAATGGACCTTCGGCCCTAGTTTTGCCGCGGCACTCCCTGTCTTCACACAATAAAGTACTCGCCATTTGGGGGTGGGGGAATTCAAGGGTGAAACGGGGGAGAGATTTACTTGAGCCTACAATTGAACAATACATGTAAATTTTCGTGTTTCAGATCTTCCATATGAAATCACGATACACACAAGCGATATTTCAAGCGGTGGCACCGATGCTAATGTATTCATCATTATGTATGGGCTGGGAGGAGTCTGCACAGAACAAGTTGATCTGGCGGAATCAAAGAAGAAAAAAAGAAAAGAATGTTTTAACAGAGGATCTGTCGATGTTTTTGTTCGAGAGGTAAGTAACGGTTTTTAATCATCAGGTGTTTTTAGAAACCTTATCCTCGATAGATTAGTTAAAGTATAGACTTCTCAGTTTTGTTTTCAGTCACAAGTGTCAGTTTTATTTTTTTCGTTATAGTTATTTCGTCAGTTTTTTTGATGGAACACGTCCATTAAAGTACGGCTTTAATAAGAGATATATAATAACATTTAAGAAACTGAAAACTGTTATTTCTACTTTATGTTTTTTTCTTATGGAGCATGTGTGTCGGTAAAATAATGAAAACTAAACTTGTAGACTTTATTGTTTTAAAACTATTACTTCATGTTGATTTTGAAATTGAAATTACAGGATGTTGATTTTTAAATTACTTTACAATTATTTCTTCGCCATAATTTATCAAAAATTTATAACAATACACATTATGAGTATCACACTCTGAAAATAATATCAGTTTGAAAGTCCTTAGTGTGTTTCAAATATTATACACATGGTGTTTTTTGCTTTTACTCTCCAATGATTTTTGAAATATGTAGACTAATAAAGATGATAACTTTTGTTTGATATATTTTATCTTTTGATCTTGTCTGATTTTAGATGGGATTAATAAAGATTGTAAAATATATTCTTAATATTTGTTTTCAATTTAGCTTGAAGACATTGGTGATGCAATTGAAAAAATTAGAATTGGACATGATGGCAGAGGTTTATTGTCAGGATGGCATCTTTCTAAGGTAAATTTTAAAACTTATACTAATTGTTTTTCTTTTTTATTGAACAATTTGTTTCATATTTTTACCGAGGTAAATGAAAAACAAAATGTTTAGGGGGTAACTATTCTTGCATTAAAGCGGGGAAAACCCCGAGGATAAAGTGTTCAACTGGTGAGGAAAATTTACAAAATGAGTACCATTAAACATCAAAGCAACTGATTGAAATTGGGTGCTCGCTCTCGTTTTAGTTCAGTTCTATTTTAAAAGACTACACATTAAAAAAACTGGTTTACTTTTTATTTACAGTTTACTTAGAAAAAAGACTCACAAGATTTTCCCATCCTGTGTGACTTATCATTTTACTGTCAGTCCTGTCGGAACGAAAAAAGCAAGCAATTAATAATCTCTAAAATCTGCCTCGAAATTAAAAAACTTTTAGTACCAGGGATCGAGCTTTGTTTCTCATAAATAAAAAATATATACTAAAAATGAAATCTTTATTTTAATTCTATTTTTAGCTCTAGGCTATATTCATTTTTATCATAAAGAATTTACTTAAAAGTGAAATGTTGAGGAACTATTCCAAAATCTGGAAAAAAGTACTCACCCGTTTTAATTTGTCTTCCTTTTCATTTAATAGAGTGTTGTGTTGTTCAGAATTACAGAAGCATTGAAAATGTATTTTAGAGGTCATTAAAAGTTTGTTTTTTTTCTTTTCAAAAGGTGGAGATTCGGCGTTTGAATGAAGATGGATCTGGGTCGACAATTTTCACGTTCCCTTGTAATCGATGGCTTGCCAAAGGTGAAGATGATGGGAAGATTGTACGGGAACTTGTGCCCACCAAAATTGTGGAAGAAACAATTGGGAAGAAGGGGAACATTCAAGCTGAAGAAAAAAGAGTTGATGCATTGACGAGTAAGTCTTTTTTTTCCAGAAAAAAGCTAATTTTTTTCGGAAAAACTGAGAGTAAAAAAATAAAGAGATAGAATAGACAATTTCGCGAAAGATGGCGGCAAAGAAATTATTCCCATCACTCATTGCGTTCAATTTGCGAATCATCATTAGCAGTTCTGTTGAAACTCGATAATCGAATGCAATGAATCTAGGGAATAATATCATGCAGCCATCTTTTGCAGCATTGTCTATTATTCCCAGGATTCCTTGCATTCGATAATAGAATGCTATGGAACTGCTAATGATTCGCAATTCTAACGCGACGAATTATGGGATAATTTCCATTGCCGCTATCTTTTGCTGCATCGTCTATTATTCCCAAGATTCATTGCATTCGATAATAGAATGCTATGGAACTGCTAATGATTCGCAAATCTAACGCAATGAATCATGGGATAATTTCCATTGCCGCATCGTCTATTGATGCGTTAATGAGTGATGCCTGTTTTCAAAAAACGAGGAAATTGATAACGAAATTTTTTTGATAAAATTTTTAGGACATAAACTTTTTAGGAAAATTAGAGGCAACTTTTTTGTTTGGCAAACCTTTCATAAGACGTTGGTTAAATATTAGTACAGATTCAATATAAATTTATCCAAAATGAACCACTCAATAATAGAGGCAGCATTTTTAAATAATAAATTATCCTAAATGTTTCGGTTACTTCTTGTATGGTTATTTTCGGTAAAAATTCTGTCTGAAAGTTTCATCGTTCTAAACTTAAAGAATGTTTTCGTGTGTATTCTTAGGTTGGTTTTACCTCTTTCACGCCCAGATTTATTTCTGATCAAAAGAAAAATCTTATGCAAGTTTTATTTTCCAGGGGGTAGCAAATACGAATAGGTTGAAACTTTAGGTTGAAATATTTTAAAGTTATGTCCGCTTTTACCTCCTGAAAATATGATGTTTTGCATTGTTTGTCAAAGAGCCATAGGGCCCTTCCCGGGGTGAAAGGGATCATTGGCGTTGTTCTGTACTTTATACTAACAATATATAAAACTATTCGAGGTTACACTATACTGGGGAAGCTTTTTGCCTCTGAAAAAAATATTTTCCATTTGGCGTTATTACCAAATGTTTGCATAATTGTTCATTTGAACCGAGAAATATTTGAAAAATCCCTTGTTGACTAGAGTGGCAAAGTGTGACATAATAAAATAATTTTTAAACTTTGCATGTGGAAATTCAGTTAAATCTGTTCAGCACTGGTTAAGATATGACCAGCTGAATACATTAATTTATTTTATCGAATTACTGCATTTGGGCTCGGTTAATATGTTTTGGAACCAAACTGAAAATACAATAATTTGGCAGGGAAAGAACTGGTATTCAGCTGGTCATATCTGGTCATATGTTCAATGGATTTTACCGATTTTCCATTTGTAAAATTGGTTTTGTGGTGTTTTTTAGACTATGTAGTACAAAGTTAGAAAATCAAAAATATTTCTTTCATGATGTCGTCACTTTGGTATTATATATATTGTGTAGTGTAATTTTTGTATCCTGAATTTTTGGCAAATATTAGAAACAATTTGTTTCCCTGATGACATGGATGGACACAGGGTTAACCAAACTACAATTATATTTTAGTGCACAAATACGAGGTGCATGTTCACACTGGTGACATAAAGAAGGCAGGCACCGATGCCAACGTTTTCTTGACGATGTTTGGAGAAAATGGAGACACAGGCGAAGTGCCACTATCAAAAAGTGAAAAACACAAAGATAAATTTGAACGTGGACAGGTAATTTGATGCTTGATAAGCTTATTTTATCGATGTCTGTTTATAGATTACATTAATATTTTGGCTGATTTTGGTTTTATTGGAAATAAGTTAGGGCTGAGAGGAAGCGACGTAAGAAAAATAGCATTTTTCGAGACTTTAAATGACAGCCCTACTCGAGCGAGACACGTGGCGAAGACGGGTGAAGTAGTACCCGTGACATACGTTGTCACTCTGAGGCATGAAGAACTGAGGGACGGTTAACGCCCAGAGCAACCATCATATATAGTAAACAAATTGAATTGTCATAATTTCGAATTGTCATAAAAGTTACCATTGCTGTATTAATGGTATTTCTTATTTGCTATAGTATTTTACAGTAAGGATGTTTCGGTATGTTAAGTTTTGAATGCACTTAGGATGCATATCATAGTTAGAAATTATTATTTAGTACTTGCGACCAAACAAATTTTGCCTACAAATTTTCTGCAAGATACTTTTTTGAAAAAAACATTCCTGCGACCATTGGTCATACGGTCGGCTGCTTTTTCGTGCTATGCTGCGTATAACCATTCGAATAAACGTGTAGAAGAAATAGTCTGTGATTCTGGTCTGACATGGTCTGGAAAAGTAAATCTTACATTTTTTGATGACTTGATTTCAGGCTGGCTAATTCTTATTTGTCATTTTCTTGTTTGCTTGGGTTTTACTGTATTACATTATTCCAAATTTTGAATTTTTAACGCGTGTTGATTTGGATTATCATCTTATGAATTTACAAACGATCAACATGTTACTTTAAAAGGAGGACGTGTTCATGACTGAGGCTGTTGACTTGGGGTACATTCACAAGGTTTTGATTCGCCATGACAACGCATTGCTAAATCCATCATGGTTTCTTGATCGAGTTGAAGTCGTTGACACAACATTAGGAGGGAAGAGATTTGTGTTCTCTTGTGAAAGATGGCTGTCAAAGAGTAAGGATGACAAAAGAATCAAGAGAACTCTGTACGAAAAATCGTTCGAGGTGAGATTTGTGCTTGAAATTTCTTTTCTTGTTCGAAAATAAAACGTTTTTTAAAAGCAATTATCAACGATGCAATTACACTTTTTGTAACCTTTTGTGAGGGTATATATTCTATGTTAATACTGACCAGGTGACATTCTGTTTGCTTGTGCATAATTTTAAGAAGTGATTAAGTTATATAACGTACTAATAAATATACCAAATTTTAAAAGAGAAAAATATGGAAATTTCTCTAAAATTTGGTTAAAACTTTAGTTGTTCACATGGTGTATATATAATTCACAAGTGTTCGTATATTTATAGAATACTACATCGTTAATCAGAAAATACAGTGCAGTTATTTATGAAACAGTTAACCCTAGGAGTCATTCGCGTAGCAGTCTGAGTTCTATTTGTGTATGGGTTCATTGCTATTGACGTTGAATACATGTTATATAATCATGTCCGTTTGGTTACGAAAACATTTCTGCCATTTTATATTTCAAGACAACTCTTTACCTTCTGATAAAGGTGCCAGAAAAGCCGGCTTTTCTTGTTGCAAGAGTTTTCCGGAAAACAATTTTCTAACCTGTGGAAAAAAGTCCCAAATTTGATTGATTATCTTATTATTATATATGTTTGATTGATTATCAGGGCGATCGTACTTCAATTGCATCATTTGCTACATCATTCCGAGGCAGTACATTCAGTTTGAGTACAGACAGCCTTGGTGCCTACAGTTCTGTTTCCCCTAACAAAGGAAACAGAAGTCCACCGCTTTCAAGGAAGGGGTCGATTTTAGAAAAACCTCGAAGAAGCTCAGTGGCAGATAAAATATTCAAAGATGAGTTTGAGAGTATGAAGAAACGAAGGAGAGGCTCTATGAAAAGTTCAATGTCGACGGAGAGTTTGATGGAAAGTAAGTTTGTTTTGTCCTGTTTTATTATACGCATTTGCTTGTTTCCCCCATTTGCTTGCTCCCCCATTTGCTTGTTACCCCATTTGCTTGTTACCCCATTTATTGTTCCCCATTTGTTTGACAATTATTGTTACCCCTTTTTCTTTACTGAATTTGACCATGTGAAGTTATCTATTGTCCCGTATTCCTTTGCCCTTCTTAGTTCTCGATCCTGGTAGATGGTCCCGTATCATCCTTTGTCCTGATTGATCCTGATTGACATAGACTCGCCTGGTTTCCTTAGAGGATGAGTTTTCCATTCAATTAAATTTTCCCCTATGTCATAATAATTATCATCACCATCATCATAATTCCACTAACAGTATTACGATATATTATAGTGAATCACTCTTACGTTAATTAGCTAAATTGAGCGCTTCTCTACATAGAAGTGCATAATGCAAGTAAGTAGCAAATGATACAGCAATAAAGATTTATTCATTTTTTTGTATAGGTCAATACAATAGAAATGATAATTAGAATGGTATTTATTATAAACTAACTTTTGAAGGGGGTTTTCCAAAAGGATTTCATTGTTTATTTGTCGTTTTGAGAATTCCGATATTTTTGGTCCTTTTTTAAATTTTGCTAGATCAGCCATAACCGAGGGGTTGCTACCATTCATAAGTGATTCGAATTCATATTTAGTTTGGTAAATTAAAAACAAATTGGTACTATAAATTTCTCAGATCAGTTATTGTCGAGTCTGCATGCAGGCTAGATCGACAAGTGGCTCCATATCCTCCTTTTTCCTGATTGATCCTAATAGGGATATGGCATTGTACCTGATTAAATAAATAAATATCCCAATTTGCTCCAAAACATTATTAATTTATTAATTTATTGAAATGATTATTTAATTTATCACAGCAATCCCGTATACTGTCCGCATAGTGACTGGTAACAGCGACGATGAAGGAACAACGGCAAACGCGTTTATAGTATTTATTGGCACAGATGCTGTTTCTGAAAAAATTCCGCTGGAATTGATTGGTAAGGAGGGATTTGCTGCCAAATCGGTCGAATCATTTTCTGTTGAAGCTCCAGATTGCGGTGAAATAAAGAAGATTGAAGTGAGTTATGTCATTTTTTATTTGATAAAATAGGATAATTTGGGGTTTTATTTACTAGTTGATTTATTTACGTTTTTTTAAACAACCAACCAATTTGCAGTGTTTATGAACACGTGACAAACGTCATGTTGTATGAATGATTGGCTAATTTTAAAATGTAAGAAAACTCTTGTTGATTGAAAACAGCTGGATCATTAATGTATGAGCTATATGAAGTAGCAGTCACAATTTCCATTGGAACATTCATATATTTTTAAAATGGTCGAAACCAAGGATGTTTTTTAAATTGGTCAAAAACACGGATGTTATTTAAATCGGTCGGGAACAAGGATGTTTTTTTAAAACGGTCGAAAACACGGATGTTTTTTAAATGGTCGAAAACATTTTTTTAACTTTATTTTTCAAGCCAAGCACTAACAAAAAAGCCAAAATGCCAAGATATGGCTTTAGAAAATCCAACATACCAACCCTGACTTATTCTATTTCTGATTTCTTAATGATAGGTTTCACATGATGGGTATCGGCCTCAAGACAGCTGGTTTCTGAAAGAAATTGAAGTCGATGTTCCTACTACAGGCAGAAAATATTTATTCTCTTGTGAATGCTGGTTAGGTAAAGATAAAGAAGATGGAAAGACTGCAAGAATATTTTCTGTTGGTGAAGATCAGACAATCACATACAAACCAAGTTAGTACATAGTATTTTTATTCATATATAAAGTCTTTGTTTTTATTTAGTTGTATGGTGATTGACATAAATGATCATTATCCTCTTCCATGCTTAGCTGCGTTGGCGAGCATGGCCTTCTACAAATCCCGGTCCCTCATCTCCATCAACAGTTCATCGCAGTTCTTCCCTGTCCATATCAATTCTTCCCTGTCCATATCAATCATAGTTGACAAAAATAGCAAAAAAAAGCCATTGAGAGTAAAAAGAGTAAAAGTATAATTGTTATGTTGTGTTGTGTTGTGTTGTTGCGTTGCGTTGCGTTGCGTTGCGTTGCGTTGTGTTATCGTGCGTAATACCCATGTATTGGGTTTCTTTACAGTATTTGATAGATAGATCGATAGACCCCACGTACATAGACCCTGCTTTAGATTTTACAAAATATTTTTGCTTTTCTCAGAAATTCCATATGAAATCACAGTGTACACAGGAGATGTAGCATTAGCTGGGACAGACAGTCAGATTTCTTTGACAGTTTTTGGGACTGAAGGGACATCTTCGGAAATTAAACTCGATAAAGGAGAAGACAGGTAAGCAAAGTAACGTTTTCAAGATTATTTAAATAATTATTGCTTGTTTTTTATTGTGGAACGGCTGGTTCATTTCTTGTGTTACGAGTAATAATTGTTTCATAGATTCGAAAGAGGGTCATTCGATGTTATCAAGTTGGAAGTCGAAGATATTGGAATTCCGACGAAGCTTAGAATAGGACATGATGCAAAAGGAAGTCGACCAACTTGGTTTTTGGAAAGGGTATGGAAAATTTCATCGAAAATCTATAATTGAAGTGTTAGCTTTTAGTTACAGTTGTTCTTGAATATTTTCCTCCAAACAACAAGTTGGATTCTCAGATACTATTGTATTGAAGACACAGTATAAACCCGCATATGAAAACCTATAATGTTATGATTTCGTTTATCATAATTTTCTTGGCTACGTTAAAGGTGTTGAAATCTATTCTTTGCAGTGACAAATTGCATTGTCATAGTTGAAACCGCTGCATTTTGCTTTACAAAACCCCCCACTGTTAGTTTTGACTGCAAATTTCTGAAATATCGGAAGCCTGAATATAGAGCATATTTTATAATTATTTTTCTTCTGATGCAGTTTGAAATAAACATCCAAAGATTGCATTTCATTAAGGATCTTACCAAGCTGATGAATAAAGTTGTAGGTTGCTATGTGCGAGTTTCCACCAAAGCTAAAATGTGGATTCTTAAAGTGATTTGATTTTGAAATGATTTGATTTTGAGCCTGATATCGTGCTCCTATGATAACGCACACACGTGTTTTTGTTTTAAATCTATATTTGTGTATGTAAATTGTGGAATGCCTGCACATCTTTTTCTGTAAATTGTAAAAAACATTATATATTTTTTCATCCTTAATTAGGTATTGCTGCGAAATTTGTTAACTGACAAATTAGCAATCTTCAAATGTAACCAATGGTTTTCAAAATCGCAAGACGATGGCTTGATAACAAGAGAGTTGGCTGCTGAAATTGAAGGAAAGAAACTAGTTGATGGTATGTACTGCTATTAGTCTTTTTCTTAAGACTAGAGGTTTTCTTTACTTCTTCTTTTCCGTGTTAAACCATTTCACTCCTGCAACGGCCATATGACACATTGCTAAACAATGTTAAACTTTGTGTTTTCAGGAGCAGGAGCTAAATGCGGACAGAACTTTATGCAAATTTCAAATTTTAGCTTTTATTTTGAATTAACTTTATGTGTAAGTGCTATCCCCTACAAAATGAATCCTTGATAAGATTTTCCTGTTAACTGAAAATAAAGTAGGATGTGATAGGGTTAAACGTCACCATATCCAGCCAACTGTTTCTGTTTTCTGAACACATTTATATTCAAGATTAACTAGCTACATGGAATCTAACTTCAAAGCTTTATCAGCTGTGGATTTAAGCGGGGCAATTGGAGGCAGAGGCAACGATGAGCGTTTCTTTTAACAACTACCTTATTTCAAATTTGTTCTAGCTCCACTCCTGAGCTTTGTTTACTAATTTACTTATCCTCATCTTGTGCATCACTCTAAGAAAGACTCGTCTCTTCCAGTCCCGTCATCATTGTCCTCCGCCAGCCTGGCAGCGCCATGTGATTTTTGGCCTTCCTCTTTTTCCTCCCCCAGTTGGAGTCCATCTCAAGGCAACTTTAGGTATCCAAGCTTTATCAACTATTACACATGTTGAAGAGTAACCATTTTTGTATTTTCAACTCCGTTACAAAAATGTACAAGAACTTTCCTTTTTTATTGCAGAAACGAGCTACAAGATCAGTGTAAATACCGCTGACGTGCGAAGTAGTGGAACAGATGCAAATGTTTTTATTATCATTTTTGGCGACAAAGGAGACTCTGGAGAACTTCCTCTCAAAAATTCCGAAACACACAGAGACAAGTTTGAGAAGGGACAAACTGATATTTTTACATTTAAAATGCTGAGTCTTGGTAAGCAATTCTTCAACGTTTTAGGATAATGTAGTTTTCATTAAAAATTGAATTGTTGGTAGGAAATTATGATAGATTCAATATTAATAAATTGAATAGGTATATAAATAAATATTATATAAATGAATAAATACACGTTTTTTTTATGAGAAACATTTGATAAGAAACTCACTGGTAAAACCCACGAAACTTTAAGAAACCTTTACTAGTGAATGAAAACTTGCTAAGGAAATTTTTTAATGAAGATTTCATTATGCTTACTGATATTAGTGGAGTAGACATTGATGTTAGATGATTGACTCAGTGAAGACTTTTTATCCTGTACAATGTATTCCCAGTTGTTGACAAAAATGAATGCATAATAAAAAAACTTTTAAGAAAATTTACTAATAAGAATTGGTCTAAAATGGTCCAAAATTTAGATACTTTCACTAATGAAGCCTTAACCAGGTTTCTTATAAAAAAACGTGTATTAGAATCAGGACAATCCATCTCATTTTCGAAGCTTTTTTTCTCGGATACACGTCCATGTCAAGTAGGCTAAAGTAAAGACACTCCATGTTGCAAATAAAAATAAAACAGTTATCAATTAAATATATATCTGTGTCATGGATTGTTTTTATTTTCATTCATGAAATCATGTTTCTACCACAACCGAGTCATGATGATGAACTGCGAAAAAATTGATTTATTGATTGATTGATTGATTGGTTGATTAGCGCTAAAAGCCTCCAACTTCGTCTTCAGTAAATATTTTTCTGTTTATTTCTTTCAGGGAAGTTGCTAAAAATTCGCATTTGGCATGATAACAAGTTCTTGCGTTCAGGATGGATGCTGAAGCAGGTCGACATTGAGGATGTTAGCGAACAGAAGATTTACGAATTTGCTTGCAACCGATGGCTTGCCAAAGACGAAGACGATGGGAGTTTGTTGAGAGAATTACCGTGCAGTAACCAAGAAAAGGATCATCTTTCGTCAGCCCGTTCTGTTGTTGGTGAGTCGATGATATCTTTTACAACTTTTAGGAACCTTTACCCTGAAATTTTCACAATAATTTCCTGAGAAATGCTGTAATTTTGAACAAATTAGAAACAAGGATTTTAAAAGTCAACGAGATGTAGTTTCTGCACCTTGTTAGTAGACTGCTATCAGGGCTTCATTTGAGTATCTTCAAATTTCATATGCCTGAAAATTAAGAACCTTTCTGTTAGGCTCACCTTCAAATAATAAAGTTCTTGTTTACTACGTATGACGTTAAAAAATGAGCCTTCAGGTCTAATTTGTTCTTCATAGTAAATTTACATTCTGTGCAAAAGAGAACAGTCTTGCCAAATCTGCCATCCATTTATCTTGATCCTCAAACATGATGCCATTGCTGATAATTATCCTTTTACTTGGACTATGTCATTCACAATCAAATGCGTAAGAACAGTCATTGTAGTTTGACGTACTTTGACTAAATCATCACTGAGCCTAAAAGGCAAATTCCACATAGATTTTAGAGATAACAAATTTATCATTCACACAAGAAGGGTTTCTAAGAAGTATGAAAATTTGATTGCATAAGTTTTAGCTTTACAATTTATGGTAATTTATGACTCCTAAATAACAATTGGCGTTTCTCTATGAAATTCTAACGATGTGAAAAGTCAAGAATTGACTAAAAGTTTATTTGATAATTATTTTTTGGCGTCTTTCAGCATTTATCAAAATCATGTCGCTTTATACAAGCATAAAATTACACAAAATTGAAAAATTGCTAAAATATTAAACATCTCGTTAATTAAGTTTGCCATTTAGATTATTGTACTTGTAGACGTACACGAGATCATTTGCAAGATTAATTTAAAATATGTTTTTAGGTGCCTCGACGTTTTCTTGTCCATGTTTTGAATTCTATTTGACATATTTAATTTTTACATTGTTTAGGCTATGAAGTAACATTTGTGACGTCAGACAAGCAAGGCGCGGGGACCAATCACAACGCATGGATTAATTTGATTGACGAAGCTGGGAATCGGTCGAAAGAGATTTTCATCGAAAATAAGCCGAAAAATAAATTGTTTAGTCGAGGGGAAACTGACACGGTTAAGGTTGCATCCGTTCCTTTAGGAGTGTTGAAAACATTGGTTTTAGGACACCGATATCGAAAAGGTGCCACTTTGAAGAAGAGCGCAGATGATGAAAGATGGCATTTACATGAAGTAGTTGTGAAGAATTTGGAAACAGAGGATAGGTATGTGTGTTTAAGGGCCTTTAAGTAAGATAGAATTGGGAACTTAATTTTTCTAAGTGTCTGAGTGTTTGACTCTTCATTAGTTCTTCATTGATCCTTTCACGCCCGGATTTATTTCTGCTAAACAGGCAAATCCTATGCAAGTTTTATTCTGCAGGGGGTAACACATGCAAACCAACTTAATGCCAAAGATAAGCTTAAACGCTGAAATGTCTTAAATTAATACAAATTTCTGACTGTATTTACCTCCTGAAAATATGGAAAAATACGTTGTTTGTCAATTGACCATATGGACCTTCCCAGGGTGAAAGGGTTAACATAAAATGTTAATCAAAATTCATGTAAATATCCATAAAGAAGCTTTTGTAATTTGTTTGGGATCTTGAATTTTGGAAACTTAAAATTTCCTACGTGATGAAGATTCGAATAAGAATATTATGTTTGTAACATTTGATTATGAATATTAACGATAGTAATGAGCGACGTTTCGATGTCATCTTAACATTGCTGTAACAACCAGGAAATAAGAAACTGATTTATACGAAACCAGACTGATTTTCGGGTAAAGTTCCCAAATTATATGAAATAAAAAATTGAATTAAAATCTTGAGTCATGAAAATTGTTTCTAATAAAGGCGGGGAATTGATATTACTTCTTGTAATACTTCTGAGAAATGCCTCTTGCAATACTTCTTCATCTAAAGGCTCATCAGTTGCTAACATATCGAAAACCTGTTTTATTATTGGTTGATTCTCATTGTTATCTGAACTTTTCTTTTGGATACTGATGCATTATTTATTTTTTAGTTACACTTTTGCTTGTAAGCAATGGGTTCAATTATCACAAGTAAAGGAAGGAGCTGTAAAGTTGCAATGTTCTTCAAGTGAAAAATCGAAACTTAGTAAGAGCTCAGGTGAGTAGTACGACTCTTTATCAACAAGCTTTATTGTCTTATTTTCAAGTATCTGCATACTTCACGTTATTTGTGATTACCTTATTTTGTTTTGCTTCAATGCAGAATTTACACTCATAATGAAAAATCTAAACTTACTATGAGTGTAAATTCTGCATTGTCGCAGACCGTCTGCGGCACTCTTAAGAGTATATGGGAACCAGGCTCAATGAAAGGGAGCTTTTAAAGCCATTGTTTAAATCCCAAATACTGCTCTGTGATTGGTGTGCGACAAAAAATTGAACTTGTTTCTACTTTTAGACGTGTAAGTCCATCTGACGAGCGACAACAGACACCTTAAGATTTATGTTTCCATTAAAATTTGTAGAGTGCTGGTTATCGATCGCAGACCGTCGCAGACTGTCTGTGGCACTCTTAAGATTATATGGGAACCAGGCTTAATGAAAGGGAGCTTTCAAAGCCAGAACCCCCCCCCTTGTGAGAACCTCAGATTTAATGTTACCTAAAAAAATCCTTTTAACAGGCAGAAATTGTTTTAAAGGTAGTCAAAGCTGAAAATATTTTTTAGTTGAGTATAAAAGGACCTTTCCCTAAATATAAGTCTATAAGTATTTTGTGTATTTTACCGTATTATGGTTATTGGGTTTTAGCATAAATTCTTGATTTAGTTTAAAATGTTGTATCTGTATATATTTTTATCTGTAACTTGCATTTGAAATATATTTTGTAAGCATGCTAAGTAATTATGATTTCCCTACAGAGTTAAAATGTTGATGAGGTTTATCTGTCAATTGGAAATAAACTTGGGCGTGAAAAGATTAAAACTTCTCTAAAATGAATCAAAATTCTTTCATGGCTATACTGTCTGAAAATATAGATTTTTTTCTTTGTTTATCAATGTTTTATATGGCCTTTCTAAAATTAAAAGTCTTGGAATTTTAATTTGTTTTATAGAGCTGAAACCTGTTCAGTATGACGTTAAAGTATACACTGGAGATGTGGCAAGTGCTGGCACTGATGCTAACGTTTTCATAAACGTATTCGGGGAATATGGTGACACGGGTAAACGACAGCTGTCGAAGAAATTCAAAGATCTATTCGAAAGAAATCAAGTTGATGATTTTAAGCTTGAGGCTTTGGATTTAGGCAAGCTCACAAAATTGCTTATTGAACATGATAACAAAGGATGGGGAGCGGGCTGGTTTCTGGACAAAGTTGTTGTAACAAACCTTTCAGATAATGCAACAACAGAGTTTCCGTGTAGTCAATGGTTTGATAAGAAGAAAGGAGACAAGTTGATAGCAAGAGAGCTGCTTGCTTCTCAAAGACAATAAAACATTAAAGCATTTGTTGTTAGAGACCGTGCACAGTTGTCCGTATAAAATAGCCTCGCCGATATATCATTTTGATCAGGGGTTACATCGCCTTGCCGATCTAAAATGTAGTTTTCTTGCAATTTTGGCCTGCAGTTTGTGTGAAATTACTCCTGGGGTCAAATAAACATCAATCCGTCCTTCACATACATTGAAATCTAAAAATATTGGACCTAATATTTTTGGACAAACGATTTCGGACAAAGTCGTGCACTTACATTGTCATAATTTCTGATTTTATAAAACAACATATCGAAAATGTTTGGACACAAAAGTACTCAGACGATACTGCATCGTCCGGAATTAACAGTGTCCGAAATTGTTAGTTGTTAACATATACGTCGCTGTATTTTATTCCAATTATTTACCATTAAAAAAGGGCAGTACCACCTGACTTGAATAGGGAGACATGTCCTATATTTTCGGGTCTGGGATTTTGATTCCATAAATATATTTTTGGTTCTGAAAAATATTTCATCAAAGATGATAATTTTTGCTCTAAGAATTTGAAATCTTATATTTTTAGGTAAAATATTGAGAAACAGCTTATTAATGTTAATGAAAAGATGATATATGCAGCAAAATTGCATCATGATAGGCTCCATACTATTAAATTTTTGTGTTTGCGTTTTCGTTCTATTAAATGTTTAGGTCAGCTCAAGATTTCCTCGGACACGTCACTCTATCCATGTTAGATGGTACAGCCCCCCCCCTGGGATGTTAGTCGGTAAACTTTCCGTAAGTTGCTTTTTCATGATATATCTAGAACTATCTTGGGCACATTTTAGGCCATGAATTTTTGTAAATATGAATATTACTCGTTTGTTGTAAATACTCGGGTACACTCAAAGTCACAAGGAACTTAGACTCAGAAGTCTACACGAAACATATTGCTTTAATAATCCTGTATCTAGAATTGTATAACGTTATTATATTTATTGCAATCTACACGTTGATAATATTTTTCATGCCATTGGGTGCACACCGTCATTGACATTATTGGAGAAGGGCAGTGCCCGATACGTTTAGTTAAACTTTTTATATAGTTATAGACTATGTAAAATTTTGCTAACTAATTACCCCCAGAGTCCAGATAATATCACGATTCCATGGTTCTGAGCCGAAGGAAGGTTATGACGATTGAGGTTATACTTTAGGAAAGATAATATTTCCTACTTGAAACGCTACTGGGAAGCTTGAAAAAAATTAATTGGCAATAAATCCCTCGTTAACACAGAAGTGTCTTAAATGAGATATATATTCTTGTAGGCAAGTTTCAATTTTTAAGTTTTGAAATGTAAACAGAGGGGCAGATACCCCTCAAAATTCTGAGAATGTTTTAACAAATCTGCCGTCTCCCTTTTCCATGCTTTCGGAGGTTGTTAAGTGCTGTAAAATGTGTCACTCCATGTTTTTCTAGATTGATAAAAAAAACCAGTCTTTGGGACGAAGATGAAATGGCCCTTGTCATTCCATGTCGTCCATAATTGCAACTACAAGAACAATAACAACAGCGTTTTCGCAAAAAGCGGTTGCTTCTTTGTCTAGATAAATTGTATAAAAAAAACAACAAAATGTTTGCTTGTGATACAACGGTTCTATCATCGATTGTTTTTAAAAATCAGTTTATGGAAAACAATCTTATTTTATATGAAGTTTTACATTTGTCCTTAATGTTTTTCAAATACCTTATTTTCGCTCATATTCAAATTCATGCAATTTAATTTCGCGCAATTGATCAAAAGTAGTTTTGATTTTGCACATATAGGGAGTGCACGAAAAATATTACAAGGAAAGGTGGAACCTCACCCCCACTGTGGCACGCCCGCCCTGATGCAAAACAGTGCTACCGCAGCCAGCCACGAAAACCTCAAGGGGCTTCGATCCCATTCCAATCTTTTAAAATTAAACTGCATCATACTGCATGGGAGATGGGTCATGGGACTTGCAAGCAGCGTTACAGATATATAAAAAGTAGGATTTAGCAAAATAAGAACTTGTGTGATTTGTCAACGATACAACCCAACAACAGCTTAAGGTTTACATTTAAATTCTTTCCAAGATCTTGTTACCAGAAAATACGACTGAAAAAAAGAGTAGTGACAACAATCTAACTTCAGAGTCTGGTTAGGACAGATTTTATCCTGTTAAAATGGTTAATTATTGAGGAGTGTTACGCCCCACATTTGCGCCCCTGAAATTAACGTGCGCTGTTGTCACATCACACCTGATCTTGTTTAATTTGTTATTGAATGACAATTGAAAACTTATATGTTTATGTTTTTATATATTAAGTGTAAATTCGATGCGAATGTTTTGAATTTCTAATATTGCGTCAGCAACTTTGAGCCTTTCCAATGAAGTTCATTGACGAGTCGATGTATCAGAGCGCAGCGGCATGGAAAGAGAAAGGGGTAAGTTTGGAGAGGTTACAGTGATTGCATATGGTAGCAGAAAAACAAATACTGTATTATGGAGTGCATTTTCCGCCAAAATATGCGTCGAATTTTTGTTTTATCGCTGGTCCTAATTTTGTGTGCCAATGTCACGATATTTTTATTCATGAGGATGGTTTTCTTATTTACCTCATTTCACGATATTTCTTTTTCGCTATATCCGTTTCTTTC
>JAYJMH010006964.1:0-12506 GCA_036873815.1 Phacellophora camtschatica
TTATTAAGTATATGATTAAAACTAATTATTTTTCACTTTTCATTTTAGATATTAAAATGAAAGAACAAACGGTGGAAAATATGATGAGGTAAGATATTTTTTATTTAAAGCCACTTTAGTATATTCATAGTTCTTAATGTGTTAGAATAATTTAAAATTAGAGTTCCTTTACGGTGTAGAAAAAGTCTACTTAATTCATGTAGTTATTTTTTGGCGTATTACTCAGAAGTTCTAATAATGATCTATTGTAGAATGTCTCTCTAAACTGAACTTCACAGAAAAGTAAGTTTGCTTAATAACTAAAGCGCTCTAATTTATGATTTTGTTGATTTTTGGCAAGATATCAGTTTGGTTTTTAAATGTGTGTGACCACACTTTTTAATGTGTCTCTTTATCAGGAAACACATAAATATTTTGATACTGGGGTTTGACTGCATGTGTTTTATTTATTGCACACATGTAATTTTTTTTAAAGAAACAGACTGAGTTTTATGTTGTGCTTTCGTATTGGCTCAAGGTGAATTTTACGTTTTAAAATCATCAAATTTTCAAAATGTGCGTGGTAGCGGAAATTGTTTATTTTTAGTAGAAATAGTTTTTTTTATGCTTTGTGTACAGAGGGAGAAAAATATACGAGCCTCCTAGATTTCTGACATGCTCTCAAGCAGTAACACAGCTATTGGAAGTTGCAGAAAAAAAAGAAAATGGCAGAGACGAGAACGAAAGAGGTTATTATTTTTAATTTTGTTGCATAATTTCTATTTTTTTTAGAATCACATCGCATCGTTTTTGATGTAGAATGCAGTAAATTCACGCCTCAAAGAAACCATTTTATGAGAAACTGAGATCCTGACTTCTGACCACAACAATATGTAGTTGGATCTCGAGGCTGTTCCGGTATTTCCATTGAGAATGGTTATTCTTCCCTCTTTTTTTTACAGAGGACCCAAAAGACATCAAATTTAAACATTTTTTGTGCTCACGGGAATTTCGTAAATATTAAAAACGAAATGCTATTCCTGTAACGCAATAGAACGATTTTTATTCCAAAAGGACTACACTCTGATGTTGAAAAACGGGTTTCTCATTTCGTTGTAATATAATTTTAGCCATAGTGCGTTGCTTTCAACCCCCCCCCCCACAAAATTTATTTTTTGCTTGATTAAAACATAGGATACAAGTTTTTGTTTTGAAATTTCAGAACTTTGTCCAGACACCATTTGCATCGGTCTTGCACGTGTTGGTTGGGACTCGCAAAAGATCGTCGCTGGAAAAATGTCAGAAATGAAAGATTTTGACATGGGTCCACCAATTCACTCTCTCGTCATTCCAGGAAAAATGCACTTTCTTGAAGCTGATATGGTTAAAGAATTTTTTATTAATTCATCAGACATTGAACAAAGTTGATTTTAAATTAATCAATTTACACTAAAGCAAACATGAAAAGATGATTTCTGTTATTTTGACTGCTTACTTTATTTGGACGATTATTTGGAAAAAGTGTAAATTCGCTATTTTAGATCCACTAATAAACAAATATTGAAAAACTTTTAAACAGTTTGTAAAATGTTATACCTTCCGATTATAGGCTCATAATAGCCTCACATGTTTGCTGAAAATGAGGCTATTCGAAATTGGAAATGTTTTGGTTGAAATGGTAAGGTTATACCCTTTAGCTGAAAACTGCGATTTTTGAAATTTCAATTCTTTTAGGTAAAATAATAAGGTTACAATGGTTGAATCGTTTGCCAATTTTGAAAAGCCTCGTTTTCTGCCAGAAGCAATAGCCCTACCATATTGCCTGAAAACATCCAGCTTCGAAAAGCCTTGTTTTTGGAACAAAACTAAGGCTACAGCCTTGCCATTTTTCCCGAAAACATCCAACTTCGAAAAGCCTTGTTTTTGGACGTTTTTTAACCAAAAACTTCTAATTTCGAAAAGCCTCGTTTTCATCCAAAACCTAAGGCTTTAGCCTTACCATTGTGTTCGAAAACTGCACCTTTTGAAAAGCCTCATTTTCGGACAGAACCTAAGGCTATAGCCGAAAAGAAGGCTTTTCGAAATTGGATGTCTTCGGGCTAATTGGTAAGGCTAAAAAGTTGAAAGTTTTTGGGTAAAATGGTAAGAATACAGTCTTAGGTTTTGGATGAAAACGAAGCTTTTCAAGATTACAACACTTTTGGGTAAAATGGTAAGGCTATGGCCTTAGGTTTTATACTAAAACCAGGCTTTTCAAAATTGAATGTTTTCCGGCCAAATGGTAAGGCTATAGCCTTGGGTTTTGGGTGAAAACAAGCCTTTTTCAAACTGGAAGTTTTTCGCTAAAATAGTAAGGCTATAGGCTTAGTCTCTGGATGAAAATGAAGCTTTTTAAAATGATACCTTTTCCGGGTAAAATGGTAAGGCTATAGCCTTTAGTTTTATACTAAAACGAGGCTTTTCGAAATAAGAAGTTTTTCATTAAAATAGTAAGGCATAGCCTTAGTTTTTGGCCGAAAATGAGGCTTTTTGAAAGTAGAAGTTTTTCGTTAAAATAGTAAGGCTACAGCCTTATTTTTTGGCCGAAAACAAGGCTTTTAGAAGTTGGATGTTTTCGAGCAAAACGGTAAGGCTATAGTCTTAGTTTTTGGCCGAAAACAAGGCTTTTAGAAATTATACGTTTTTTGGGTGAAATATAGGCTATAGCGTAGGTTTTGGCTGAAAATAGATTTTTCGAATTTGTTAGTTTTGGAGTTAACTTGTAAGGTTATAGCCCTGGTTTTTCGCTGAAAACAACACTTCCCGCAAAGGGGTGTTTTTCAGTAAAATGGTAAGGCTATAGCCTTAGGTTTTGGCTGAAAACAAGGCTTTTCGAAATTAGAACTTTTTCGTTAAAATAGTAAGGCTATAGCCTTAGTCTTTGGATGAAAATGAAGCTTTCTAAAATTATACCTTTTTGGGTAAAATGGTAAGGTTATAGCTTGAATCAGTGCAATATTCCTCTGCACTAGCAGTGACAGGAACCTGGAGAGGAACATGCCGGGAAAGGCTGTACAATGAGCTTGGATGGGAATCTTTAAGTTCAAGAAGATGGAGTAGACGTCTAATTATTTTTTATAAATTCATCAATAACTTAACGCCTGATTACACGCGAAACCCCATGCATCCCACTGCTGCATGAAACAAACTATATTTTTCAAAACCAGCCAGCAGTAAGGCAAATAAGGGCAAGAACGGAAAATTCAGAACAAATTTTTAGTTTTGAAACCATGATGTCATTTACCGAGCGTGCGTAGAAGTGAAAGACAAAGAGAATGCGAGGTCTTGAAGTAAGTGAATCAATCAACGATTATGAATCCAATGATTACGATGATGATAACGATTATTGAAGTCATAGCCGATTCAGGTAGTCCATGCTTTTCTCTAGCAGCGTGAGTTCGTTCTCTACAATTCTGATTAAGTTGGAGTAGAAATTTATCGTCGTGATTGACGGATGTTGTGGCCCGAATCGAGCTTCATCGGTTTTTTTCTCTTGGATCAAATCTTTTTTCAGTTGGCGTAGTTCTTCATTTCGCCTTTGATACCAGAGTACTGGATTATCAGTTTCTTGATTGGATAACATCGCCTGATCAGGTCCTTGAGGTTCGGGGTGTTTGAGCGTGACGTCCTCGCACCATGAATCCTTTCTACCCTCTCTGGCTGTCTTCTTTCCTCTAATCTTCTAATTAGTTTGAATGGTTGCATGTCGATGATGATGACACCGTTCGTGATAATAATATTCTTTCGTTATAATGATTTGCTTTCGTTGTAAAGTGTGATCATTGAATGACTGATTGATTAATGTTCTCTAACCCTTATAATCTCGAAGTTCATGAGGTCCTGGTGTTCTGATTGGATGTTCGTCATGCGTTCGAAGATAGATTGAGCACGAATGGTTCTGATTGGATGTTCGTCATGTGTTCGAAGATTGATTGGACGCGAATGATTCTGATGGGTTGTTCATGACACATCAATCATGGAACGTAGATTACTCATGTTAACCAAATATAGTCTTCACAAAAAAGTAAGTGATCTGATTGGTTTAGAAAGTGCCGACACGAATCCTATAAAAGCTGGCTCGAGGAAAAATTCATGTCATATTCAGTTAACTTTTACGAGGTGAAGACTTGCGTGATTGGAAAGAATTGAAAAGAAATTCATTTAACTTAGGCCAACGCGAGGAACAGACGTGTTTTTGGTTGCTCCTGGATTTTTCCTTGAAAAGAATTGAAAAGAATTGAAAAGAAAAGAACGACGATTCGAGAGGAAACGTGAAAGAACGAAACAAGGAATGCGAGTATCGAATCATTATTATTATTACTACCATTATTATTAATTGAATTATTATCATTAGTTAAATCGTTAAATCATTGCTATTATAATCACGTTAATTAATTAATTAATTAAGCGAAGCGTAGTGAGGAACATCACTCGAAGAACGTTAGATGAGACCACCTCATCTCGTTTAACACCCTTCGAGTGATGTCACTCAATGTTGCCCACGCAACTGGGTCCATGCTAAGATTATTAACCGTATAATCCATCATTTCCATTATCAAGTCACGACGGGCGAGCTTGTGGCGCCTTTCCTGTGCTCGCCCCGCCGGTGTGTCCTCGTGTAATGTCTCCTCGCTCAGTACTACATAGTACCCCTCTACTCTGCATCTGTTAGAACAGTGGGGACATCGAGGCGAGTTCGCCACCCACTGTTCTATGCACGTGCTATGAAATGTTTGTCTACACCCGGTACACCCGCGTAGCGTGTCGCCACTCTCGACTGGTTCGAGGCAAATCATACATGTATCGTCTATGGCCAGCGCAACCCTTCGAGCTGAAAGATATGAAACGAAGACGATGATGAGTCATCATGCTAACTATGCGAGCGAGATGTCATGCATGCGCATGCATACACATACGTATGCGCATATCACGCTAACTATGTCATAATGATAAACATTTCGCGTTAGATTAGTTTCTTGAAAGAAGGAAAGAAATCGACTTACCTCGAGGTGGCGTGTATGGAGGTGGTTGGTCCTCCGCCGGAACGTACTGTTCATCCCTCATTCTCCTGCTCGATCTTTACGATCTTCTCTGGTTCCTTGACCTCCGTGTCCTTAGGTTAGGCATTTCTAATGAATAAACGAAGAAGAAATTAAGTTATGAGAAAAACGCTATAAGGTTGAAATGAATCATAATAAGTCATAATGAGAAGGAAATGAAAAAAAAAACAAATTTCATGAATTTACTTCAGAAATTACATGAAGCGTAAACTCTCATTTGATTTAGGCCATCATGAGGATCAGACGTGTTTTTGAAGAGCTCCTGAATGATCAATGTGTACTTACCGACGATTCTTGTGATATTCAATGATGATCTTGATTCGTGATCTTGACTTGTGATACCAAATGGCAACGGTATCGTGATTTCATACTCTTTTATACCTATGTCGTGACGTTCGAACGTCTGCGATGATATTCGAATTTCGAACGATGCTGCATGATTCTGCTAATTTCGAATCGGTGAGAGATATGGAATCGAAACTTGGTATGGGGGTTCGCGTAGGGTCTGTGACGTCCGTGAATTAGAGAATGGAGGTAAAACCCCGCAGGGGTGCTGCGCAGGTACTAACTTCGGATTGGTGAGAGATATGGAGCTAAAACTTGGTATGTGGATTCATATGGGGACCATGATGTCTATGAATTAGAGAGCGAGGAGCAAAACCCCGCAGGGACGCTGCGCAGCACCAACTTTGGATTGGTGAGAGATATGGAGCTAAAACGTGGTATGTGGATTCATATGGGGACCATGATGTCTATGAATTAGAGAGCGGGGAGCAAAACCCCACAGGGACGCTGCGCAGCACCAACTTTGGATTGGTGAGAGATATGGAGCTAAAACTTGGTATGTGGATTCATGTGGGGACCATAATGTCTATGAATTAGAGAGCGGGGAGCAAGCCCCGCAGGAACACTGCGCAGCACCAACTTTGGATTGGTGAGAGATATGGAGCTAAAACTTGGTATGTGGATTCATGCGATGACTATGATGTCTATAAATTAGAGAGCACGGGTAAGACGCCACGAGATCGCCACGCAACGTTGACTTTAATGTGTATGTTTGTTTGAGATTATGCTCACATGTTGACTACGATACTGATTGAACGTTCCATTTTTCTTAGATGCTGAAGCAAAAGAAGGAAGGTGATGATGATGGTGATGAACGTGTCAAGAGCCCGAGACTCACATGCTCCACTTGTGGAAAGGGATTCCAAAGACGAATGAATCTCAACTATCACATACGATCGTATCATGGAGTGAACCAGGAATCGTTTAGTGGAGAAGGTAAACGAGAGAAGAAGAGGAAGAAGTCTTCAATTAGTCAGAAAGCTTATAGAGTGCGCGTTTTCGATGAAGCTGATGATATGTGTGAAGAATGATTGAAGGATAACATCATGCAAGAAGTAGAAGAAGAACTTCGAACTCACAAGCAAGGAATGAAGTATTTCATTACCATTAAAGCCGTATTCACGGAACCAATTGGCTGTGAAGTAACCAATCCTCCAGTCATTTTCAACACGAACGTTATCGCTCAATTACGCTTAGGTGCAGATGAAACAGAGGAGCGATTAACGATCTCAAGCGATTAACGATCTCAACGAGAGCATCAAAGAATTCAACCGAAAAGGAAATGGTTTGCGTTTTGAAAAGGCGTTAAACCACAAGATTCATTTCTTCGATTATGATGCGTTGAAGGGAGGATCATACATCAATACGCCTAAGAAGTTAGCAAAGAAGCGAGCCGTTACCAACGTGCAGAATGATGATCAGAGATGTTTCATGTGGGCAGTATTATCAGCAATAAGCTAACCCGCACAGAATGTCGAAGTATAATCCAGGATTGTTGAACTTGAACGAGATATCATTCGCTTTCTTCCTCGATTTCGCGTGTTTACCTTTCACGCGCTTATTACTAATGATGCTGATTGACTTGTTCTTATTCGCTGCCATTCAGAAAAAAGTCGAGAAACAACATCTTTCATACAATGAATCGCTCTTCATCAACATAACACCTCATCAATACAAAGCGAGATCTCATTAACAGTCTCAATTTATAAACGATTCATACTATCTCAACTATCTCAACAAACGAAAACTATCTCAACATTTTGTTAGCAACGAGTGCTATGTTTCTGTCAAATGATGATTGTATTTCCAATACCTTTCGCATAACGATGCTTGAAGCGTTCACCTCTTTCATCTTCTTGTTGAAGTACTCCCGAATGCGTACCAAAATCCAATCATACATGAAGTTCTGGTGCGAAATGAATTCTCGAACGTCGGTTAACACGCTGATCTTTCAATTCCACCATCGGTTAACACGCTGTTCATGAATGCCAAGTGAAAGCAGAGGAACTTGATGAAATCCATCATTAAGCAATCATTAACGTGATGCTCCTTCGAATTCTTCTTCACGTATTCTTGAACACATTGAATCAATGTTCGCTGAGATTCTCTGAATTGCCACAATTCCCAAATCTTTGGTATTCCTCTCGCACACGAGTTGCAATAATCCTTTGCTTTGTGAAAGACATGCTTGTTGACCATACTAGCATGCGCATCGATCAATTGTGCTTGAAACCATTCTTCTACAGCGTTCCTTTAGGATGCGTGGTTTATCATCATCATCATCATCACCATCATCTGATACCTTCGGCTTTCTAACTTCGTGATCATCATCTGGCATCCTCGACTTCTTAGCTTCACGATCACCGACGCGGGAAACGTTCCTTCGCTTAGCCAATGGATCTGGAATCAGTCCTTCAATCATTATTTGTACTTCATCGATGTCTTTGAGCAGCATCTTCAACACAGGCTCCTTCAGGTTAACTCCGATCTTCGATGGTTTTTCTTCCTTCCATCTTCGTATTCCTGCATATGCATAAATCGTTAACTCCGATCTTCGATGGTTTTTCATCCTTCCATCTTCGTATTCCTGCATATGCATAAATCGTCGGCATGGATCGCTGATCATCATTTGCATTCATCGATCTTGATAATCCAAGTTCCATAATGTCAAACGATTCAGCAGCTCGTTTATTCGTCCTGTGCGTCTTCAGTGCAAGGAACTCCGTAGTATTCCCTCGATACTTCTTCCTAACAACCATGTCGATTTGACTATTAAACACGTCTTCCTTGCTGAATAGTCCGTGTTGAAGCTTATCCGTTGAGGAGTCGATCAGTATGATTTCATCAATCTCTTTCGTTGACGATTTCGTTGAAGGAACAATCATGAAATGTTCCTTTAGCAAAACCAAGAAATTCAGAAGGTCGTCCTTGCTTATGTAAACGAAATTCTTCGTAACCTTCTCATCATACGTGTTGCTGACTGGAAGTGCGATTTTCTTTCGTTCCATCCACGGTCCTCTGTGTGATAGTCGGATACCCATCTCAGATTTCCCATCGCTCGAAGCTTCGTTGCGATCATACAGCACGTTCATCATTGTCATCTTCTCCTTCTCTAGGAGCTCTTCTAAAACACATCTGCTCTCCACGATGACCTAAATTGAATGAATTTCTCCTCCTTCAGGAACGACTATAAGACACATCTAATCTCTGTGAAAACTTTCTTCAAGACATGCAACTCGATTTATAACTTTCCTCGAGACACGTTCAACCAATCAGACTTCAACATGATTTCTCATTGGATCATTGAACAAAAACAGTAATTGCGAAATGGAATGAATAACTCATTCTATCCTGTAGTCACCGCTCTCGAATTCTTCTTCTACCAAACTCGTTGATGGAATGTTGCTAGCATCGAACTTCATTGGATTACCAAATTTGTCGACAATGCGTTCGATCTTCATTTCTTCCTCTTCTGCTCGATCATGCATGCCCTTCCATCCATACTTTTCCAAATCGTCCCGATGCTAGCAACATGTTAGAATGAAAGATTCCATACTTCGAATCTTCAGCGGAGAACGTTACCATTATTTCATTACATTCTTCAGCATTACAATCTTCAGCATAGCATATATCACCCAAGATCATGAATTGTTCTCGCAGCAGACGTAAGAACATCAACACGTCATTCCTACTCATTAGAATGGAATCCTCAACGTTTCTTCCTTCACATGAAGAAATGGTTTGGATTCGAATCTTCTTTCCATCCTTCCACTTGCCTCCATAACCTATCAGTATGCTCGATTCAGTCTTAGCGTCTCCAGCATCACTTCGAGTCTTGTAATTCGTCGTGGACTTATAGATCACGTTCATTTTTCCAGCAGTGATTGAAAAACACGTCTGTTCCTCACATTGGCCTAAATCAAATGAATTCCTCTTCAACTTACTTCAACAACGTAGGTCTTTACTCTGCGAACGTTGCATGAATATGATGCGAATCCCTTTTCGAGCTAGTCTTATAGGATTCGCGTCAACGTCTTCCAAACCGATCGATCTTCGAACGCATGATGAACATCCAATTGGAATCATTCGTGTTCAATCGATTTTCGAACACATGACGAACATCCAATCAGAATCATTCGTACCCAATCGATTTTCGAATGCATGACGAACATCGAGCGAATCCTATGAAAGCTAGCTCGAGAAAGAATTCACGTCACATTCAACCAACATTCACAGAGAAAAGATCTACGTCATCGAAATAAGTCGAAGAGGAATTCATTCGAGTTAAGCCAACGTGAGGAACAGACGTGTTTTTGGTTGTTCCTGGATCGCTCGGGATCTCTCTCTCTCAGATGTATAGTTTCAAGACAGAAGTAGATCTCTCTCAGATGTATGTTAGCAGACCTATGGTATCAGGTAGATCTCTGCCCGATGGTATTGATGACAGAACGGAGTATGTCTGTCCCCATCAACTAATCTTCTGCGGTGGCAAATATCACGTGAGTGATGAGAACATCATCCATTATTATAAACGAACGATCAACAGGCTAATCGATGATCAAGAAGAAAGAAGTTTCCAACTCATGAGCGATGATGACATGAAGCAAGTATATGGAATCAAATACGAAATAGACGAGAATACGCTTCTCGAGGGGATACACGAGAATGCGATACCCATCGAAGGAATCACGAGTGGTGATCTAGCTGGGTTATTCAAAGACCTGCTGCAGCTGGTCGACATACCACCATTCCTAACGATCTGCCCAGGTTCAACGCTTACGACACGCGTCATATCCTACGTGCTATACACCAAACGAATCATATCCGTGAACATCTGTGGAATGCTGGAACCAGGCGCATCATTCTCATCATATCATAGACATGCGCGAAACATGATGACGATGGGTGGACTAACTGTATGCGATGCATGTGGTCGGGAGTGGGATGGAAACGCACAATGCATTTGTTGGATGGATTACGACATAGACGAAACTCTAAGTCAAACGTTCTCGATCAGAATACCTGACGACACCGATAGTTCGATGGAGGGAGAAGCCCTCAGCACGATCATCGACGATACGTGGGATGAAATGACACCAGTAGACGATGAAGGAGATCGAATGCCCTCCGAAATGGAGCTGCGCTGACTCTCCACGATATTGAAGAGTGAAGATGAAGATAAGAATGAAGATAACGTTGGGACATCAAAACATGTTATATCTACTTGAGAACAATTCGATCGTACACGAACACCTTGAGTTTGGAGATCGTTAAGGAAGCATATTCGTTTCTGAGTAACGAAAATCATGGATGCCTGTCAACGTGCAAACGAATCACGTGTCATGATGGCGTGGAGATCAGACGCACCTTTCAATCGATCTCGAAGAAGAAGAAAAACCTCCAAACTTGTCGTTGTAATCATTGGTTTTATAATCGTTGGTTGATTGATTCACTTACTTCAAAACCTTGCATTCTCCTTGCCTTGCACTTCTACGCATACTCGGTAAATGACGTCATGGAATCAAAACTCATACTATAGTACACGTCATCAAAACACATACTCGTGCTATAACACGATAAATCATAATCGTTTCTGCGCATGTTCGGCATATGACGTCATAGAATTATGTCTCGCATTATAGCATGAGTCATAAAAATCATGCTTGCGCTATAACGCTACACATTTTTAAAGGATGGGGGTAACACTTCATCTTAGCCGTCTGAAGTGTTACCCCCACTCTTTCTCTACTGGTTACAGCTAGGTTTTCGAATTTGTTAGTTTTGGAGTAAACTTGTAAGGCTGGTTTTTCGTGGTAAACAATACTTTCCGCTAATGGATGTTCTTCAGTAAAATGGTAAGGCTATAGCCTTAGGTTTTGGCCGAAAACAAGGCTTTTCGTAATTACAAGTTTTTCGTTAAAATAGTAAGGCTGTAGCCTTAGGTTTTGGCTGAAAACAAGGCTTTTCGAAATTGAAAGTTTTTCGTTAAAATAGTAAGGCTATAGCCTTAGGTTTTGGCTGAAAATAAGATTTTTGGAATTTGTTGGTTTGGATTAAACTTGTAAGGCTGGTTTTTCGCTGAAAGCAATACTTTCCGCAAATGGATGTTTTTCAGTAAAATGGTAAGTCTATAATCTTAGGTTTTGAACGAAAATGAAGCTTTTAAAATGAGAACATATTCGTTACAACAGTAAGGCCATAGCCTTACATCTTGGCAGAAAATGAGGCTTTTCAAAATTGGTAGTTTTTGAGTTAAATGGTAAGACTATAGCCTTAGGTTTCGGCTGAAAACAAGGCTTTTCGAAATAAAAAGTTTTTCGTTAAAATAGTAAGGCTATAGCCTTAGGTTTTAGCTGAAAACAAGGCTATTTGAAAATGGTAGCTTTTGAGTAAAATGGTGAGGCTATAGTATTAGGTTTTGGCTGAAAACAAGGCTTTTCGAAATTAGAAGTTTATCGTTAAAATAGTCAGGCTATAGCCTTAGTTTTTAGCGGAAAATGATGCTTTTCAAAATTGGTAGTTTTGAGTAAAAAGGTGAGGCTATATCCTTAGGTTTTGGCTGAAAACCAGGCCTTTCGAAATTAGAAGTTTTTCGTTAAAATAGTAAGGCTATGGCCTTATGTTTTGGCTAAAAGCAAGGCTTTTCGAAATTAAAAGTTTTTCGTTGAAATAGTAAGGCTATAGCCTTGGGTTTTCGCTGAAAACAATGCTTTTCGAAAATAGTAGTTTTTGAGTAAAATGGTGAGGCTAAAGCCTTAGGTCTTGGCTGAAAGCAAGGCTTTTCGAAATTAAACGTTTTTCGTTAAAATAGTAAGGCTATAGCCTTGGGTTTTCGCTGAAAACAAGGCTTTTCGAAAATAGTAGTTTTTGAGTAAAATGGTGAGGCTATAGCCTTAGGTTTTGGCTGAAGACAAGGATTTTCGAAAATAAAAGTTTTTCGTTAAAATAATAAGGCTGTAGCCTTAGGTTTTGGCTGAAAACAAGGCTTTTCGAAATTAGAAGTTTATCGTTAAAATAGTAAGGCTATAGCCTTAGGTTTTGGCTGAAAACAAGGCTTTTCGAAATTAAAAGTTTTTCGTTAAA